>VZTO01018780.1:0-25556 GCA_013400615.1 Syrrhaptes paradoxus | reverse complement strand
TCCTTCCTAGTTCATCTCTTGTTTTTTCCCTGTAGATCTACTGGTCTCAGACCACATTAGCCAACTTTTAGATTCAGGTGAATTTTCACAACAAAAGTACAAAAGTGCTGCACCGTTATCCAGACTTTTCAGTAAAAACAACAAGGACTTGGAAATTGTTATACATTCACACCTTCTGTCTGGACAGATGGAGCTAGAGTTAAATACACTCGGTTTTTTAACAACTTTCAGGCTCTCAAGACCATGATTTCTCCCAAGAGGTACCTCTTGAGTACATCCCAAGATGACAAAGAGGTTCTTCATGACGCCAGCCAGGCCTGGGTTTGTGACCAGCCAGACTGCACACTGCAGAGTTCACATTGGCTTTATGAGAGCTCTGAGAGGAAACAGCAACAGGCCTACATCAGGCCCATCAATAGAAATTTAACTTGACAACACCTTTAGAACAAATAGACACAGAGTTCACCCTGCCCTGGTATTCATGTCACAGAGCAATGCCATTTTTCATATGCTAACATTCAGAGCTGCATTTACTGATCCCTGTACCAGGTCAATGAGTACGTGTAACCATTTCCCTTTGCATCCATGGACAGTGGCTTGAGGATGGGTTCATTTTCCACAACAGAAATTTAATAAGGGATGTATTCTGTATTTCTCCATGCATTTCAGGCAAACCATATGCAGTTAAGTACCTCTTACTCTGCACAATCCCATTGTTTGGGTGTAGTCCCCTCTGCTTAATTCTCTTCTTTAATGGGGTAGGGGTGAAGGAAGAAACATTCCTATGGCTTGGTAGCAACTGCAGCTATAGCACATTAATATAACTCATTGTAACGTGGCCATAAGTGGTAAGAAGTTTAGATAACTGAAAAAGTGACGCTTTACCAGAGGCAGTATTAAATTAATTTCCACACAGCTGCTTTCTTCTGAACTACAGATATCCTAAAAATTTGGCTGTCTAATTTTAGAAGTGAGCTACCCATCCCTCAGTGACCGGCTGCTGTGAAAAATTCAGTTCATGGAAAAGTAGCAAGCCACAGTAATCTGTTCTGGATCGCGTTCAGCACCTGCATTAAGTTCAGTACCTAAGACCAAGCGCTTGTGAAAACAAGAGACGACAATGCCATTGTTATTCATTTGCAGCGTGTTACTGAATGAGAATGACCAATACCTTGGTAGCGAGGCCAAGCTGATCCCCAGGAAGCTATTTTAAAGCTACACCCCAGACTGCAACTCATCTAGCGTAGCAGAGTGCCGTTTGAAGTTGGGCTGTTCATGGACGTATGCAATGCAACGTGTGCGTTGCAGAGTGTCTGATTCAGCACAACAGGGGGGAGGAAAGTTAAAAAGGCCAATGTGAACATATTTTATTTAAAAAAACTAAATATTTTTATATGAACCAGTTCAAACTGCAGAACCTAAACCTTACACACTCAACGAAAAAGGATATTTTCCTCATTTCTTGTTAGGAATTTCTTTATTTTTTGCAGACTTCAGAATTCCTTAAGCACTGGCCAGCAGCAACTGACCAAATTCACCTTTTCATCTTCCTGTCTGCTAGCATTTACATCTCTGAATAGTACAAGGACGTTCTGTGCCTATTCCATATTCACAGATGAGTGCTTGGAGTACAACAAACTAACAGTGAGTTGAGATTTACTTACTGTTTTCCTCACTGGACCAGAATTTTCCTCTCCTTCTACCTTAACACATACACCACCAGGGAATAATCAGCAGAAGGTAGAGGGCCCCTTGGAAAAGAGACAAAGCAACACATACTTCCTGAAAGAACAGATAAGCAATCCATCTCCTAGCATCTCTAGCCTGTCTGACTGACTGATAGGGGCACTCTGTTCATCCATTATTTGTCCCTTTTTGAGCCAGAGAATCTGTTTTCAACAGTGCCAAATTTGTTCCACCAAGGAATGTGAGAGACTGTATCTGAGGGAAAGGGTTAACAAGCTCTAAGACCAGTCCCACCAAAAGTGGTCACTGAGTCCTGTGTGGCAATGAAACACCCAGCGTTTAGATATTTCAATTTTTGGTCACCTGAGATGACATGATCCTGGTTTCTTTAAGTGCTTTTGCAGTATTTGATTATTTATGTGAAAAGTGCAGAAAGAGGTTTTTCTGCATAAATTATTCTTATTTCCAGTTCATCAACCATGTTTTTACTCCATGCTTAAATGGTTATTGCTCACTTAAGCAATCTTGACATGCCTAAAGCCACAAGTGGATGGAGATTTTGTATCTGAACACCTTAATGAAATTCAAGTCCCAGGACATACAAAGGTAGCTCATCACAAATTTTTACATGCATCATTTGGGCACTCATTCAGAAACCATGAACAATCCAACTTCAAATTCTACTCTGCTGAGCTGTAAGAGCTAGAGTCCATCCTGTTGCTTAATAAGAATTTCCTAGAGCTCAAATTGACCTCTCTATCCTGAGGTATTAGTTACATTTATTCAGTCACGTTGTTCTGTGAGCCTGGCTCAGCAACAGTTAATTTTCTTTCCTGAGTTTCAGGGAGTACAAAGTGACTAAACTTTCTTTAGAGCTGCTTACAAAAATTAAAAAATACCCCAAACCCAGCTTTCTGAAGCTCTGCAAGACTGGGAGAAAGATCACTCAGCTGCTGGAGAGGTGCACAGACGTACAAGTGAAAACTGAGAATAGAAGTATTTCTACAGTTTCACGTGATTTCATATTTATTTTATAAACCTTCTTCTTCCCCTCTTGCACACACACATACACACACAAATCTTTGAGGAACTGACTGGTCATGACTTAAGAAGAGATAACTCGGCCAGNACACACAATGGACAGAATTTCTCACTGAAACTCAGACCCAGAAAGCCTTCAGTGATGTTGGGAGTTGTAGTCTCCCTTGGGATGAAATCAGATCTAATTGATTGGATATAGTGAAGCTAGAAGGAGGATATAATCAGCAGCAGACTCATTATCACATCTCTGAGTCTACAGCTCCCAGCATTTCTTAAAGATTCACAGGTCTTTGATCCCAAAGGAAAAGTTAGACAGTGCTCCAGCTCTGCTTGCAGCTGCAAAACTCCAAAGTGAGAATCTGCAAATACGACTGAACAAAACAAACAGCTCCTGGTTAGGTCACTGTTACTATGTAGAAAAACACTACGGCCACAAGCATGCCAACGCACTAGACAACACCTCCCTCAGAAAGGTGAAGCTTGTGAGAAAACTGTCTGTTTGCCCTTTACATCTACACACAGAAAAGAATCCGAAGGGGAAGATCACCATAAGGTTAACTCTAAGATGTTAACTTTGAACCACTCTCCTCTCTGATGTGAAATTTGGTGTTACCTTCTCTTAGGCTTCAGATCTTCAATTTCCACAGAAATTACTGTAACTCTGTGCTGATAAAAGATCTCTCTTATGAGAATAGTGCCCCTAAGAACCTGATACCTGTCTCACCAGAAGATGAGATTCCATACCGTTCCCCATAGTTCACTGTGCTCTGGGCTGCATTTGGAAAAACAGAAACACACAACAGGGAAAAAGTGCATTCCCAGGGGTTGATAGTCAACTTTTAGAAAAAGTAGAACTACAGAATTATTGGACACAATATGTTTGTGTTACTTTACTTTCCTATACCAACCACACTGTTGCACTGACAGGTAAATATTCAAGTTTCTTTGGAAGGCTTAAAAAGGAAATGTGCTTTCATTTCAAGGAGTAAAGAAATTTTCAGCTACTACTTCCAGAAGCAGTTGCACAAAAATGGATTAAAAAAATAGAGAACATGAGAGTAGTTCCCTGGATTTAACACCACAAAAACAGACAGGGAAGTACAGATCCATGCATCCTTTGTCCAGAGGGGGATTCAGTTAATGATTTAATGTATCTAGAGGTATGTTCCATGTCACGGGTAATGCTAGTCTGGGCAATCTGCCTGATTCAACACTGGAACTACGGATCTGTCTCAAGGAAGTATGACATAAAAGCCTGGTATCTTGTTATTGTTATTATTTACTTAGCCCAGTGTGGCTGGAGAATTCGAAACTTTTGAGTGTTCATTTGTTAAGGAAGTTTTTCATATTTTAGTCCTTGCTTCTCCTTCAGGCACAGGGGAATTGCTTGGTAGCAAGCCTCACCTTCCCAACCTTGCTGCTAGCACTGTTCTCTCAGCCTTCCCATTCCCACCTAGACGAAGATCCAGTGTCACTTGTTACACCTATGTCTTCTGCTGAGACTCCCTAATCTTCACATTCTGCCCAGTGTGTGCAGACTTTCAAGACCTTTTCTTGCCTCCACTAAATAATTTTATTGTTTTCTCTGTTATTTACCAAATTGGCTTCTGATACCTGCAGGCACTCTATCATGGGTAAATAAAAAATACTTGGAGACTGTTGATCAAAATATTTTCCTATTTTATCATCCAGCACACTCATTTCTTCCAGTGAGGTAGCTATATTTAATACAGCAGAATCTGCCTCCATGCAGACAACAGAGCTTTAAACCCTTTCATTCAAGTCTGTTGCATTTACAATGTGTGTGATGTGAATATTCAGGTTTGGCTTGATAATTTTAAGCATTTATGAGGATTTCTTTGTTGCAAGTCAAGTCTACTGAAGTAAACAAAAAAAAATTTTTTTTTTTGGTTCTAACCAAATTCAAGAACTCAAAAGCTTTAATACTCTTCAGCTTTGTACATGGATATATGTCAACAGCAGTAGTGTGAAGTTCTTCAGTGTTACCCATGAACAGAAATGAAGACTAGTAAGACAACTGATAGGAATGAATCCCTTATTAACAATATAATATAAATAGCAGCAGTTATCTGTCTGCTATTTTGGTTCTGCAAGGATGTTCTAAAGACAGTAAATGTGTTTAAGAGAGAAATTACACAGATAAAAGCCACAGAGATCATTGCTTTACTCCTACACATTCATACTATAACAAAGGGCTTGAGGCATGGAGGGAGGAAGAGCAGTAACATCATTTGTAACGTACACAGTTAATTTTCTGAAAAGTCCTTCCCCTGCCAGCTTATTTGAAGAAGGAAAAGAGGAAAAAAGAAGCTGAAAAAAAAATCAGATATGTATTAGCTATGATATCAAAAAAATCTCCAGGAAAATACCAGTCCATCCCATCCTAATGATAATATTAAGCACAATAGGTAATTTTTATAGTGGGAAAGTTCGCAAAGCTTTCTAGGCTACAGAAGGTGCTCCTTCCCTGGCAAGGGACTTGTCACAGTGGGGGAGGAAGATCTGCATCTCAGTGCTCTTGGTTCTCATTTTCACAAGTGATGGCTATGATTGCAAATCCTGGAAAAAAAGGTAGAGGTGGGAGCTGAAGACTCCAATACGAGAAGTCGCATGTGTGCGCACTATTAAATATTCATTGAAGTGAGCTTCATTACTGATTCTTTCTTCACTATCTGTCAGTCACAAATGTTTTTGCTTTACGTGAAGGCTACTCAGAAGGTTCTGTTCAGAGCAGGCATTAGTTCTGCTTTGCCTTTGGGTTTGCCCCAATCTGTATGAGAACCTTATGAAACTGATTTTCTTCTGACAGTGCAAGTTTGGTAATTGCAAGGTTTCAGTTTGACACACATCTCTAGTTTGGAAACCTCTGGCAATTATGCACAAGACTTTAATAATACCGATGCCACACAGTCTAATACGAGGGAGACAGGAAGAGAAGGAAAGAAGAAAAAAAACAGAACTGAGTGTGTGCAAGTACAGCTATAGAATAACTTACTAATTTTTTTTCTCTTGCTTAATAACTCTTTCTTAAAAAGGATTCCTTCTGGCAAAAAGAATTGAAAAAAACACAACTTACTAATAGAAACAACTTATGCCACAGTTAATTTTGGGAAAAAAATCAGCTTCAATTGAGAATGATTGCTAAAAATTCTTTAAAATTACAGCAGTTAAGAAATAGATCAAATAAAAATAACTCTTGCAAAAAATAGTTATTACATCACTGGGACTTTTTTTTTTTAACCAGTACAATTCAAAAAGCCTTTTGGTCTCACTCTGTAGTCAGCAATAATAGTGTTAATCTAGTATGATGCCAGTTGAAAAACAAAAAACCACAGGTTTATTTCAGCACTAAAACCATGTTTTAATTATGTATTCAGAGACCTGAACTGGGTCTTCTGTGTTCTCACGCAGCTTCCTACACCATCACAACTTGGAGCGTTTGTAGCTGATTTGCAGCTGATTCAGACATACGTTTAAGAGTTATAACCAGCATTATACTAAAAGAAACAAAAACACCTAATAAAAAGCATTAAAACTGAAAATTAAATTCAGCACACAGAAGAATGTCAACAGTGATGTGTGAAAAAAATGAAATTAGGTTCATGCTAAGAACAGTGATTACAAATAAATGTGGTCAGGAATATAACAACTTTTTCAGTCAACATTAAATAAGATAAATTGACACCTTAAGGAAAAACAAACATGCATGTTTAGACGTTGAATCACATTGCAGAACACTGACATTTTTTCCTACGTGACCCATATACTACTCAGCGTGCAGCCTGCCAGGACAGCCCACCTGGTTTGCGGTCTGCTCCCAGGAGCGAGGCACGTTGCTGTGTGCGGACTGCCTGAACCGCTCTGCGGGAGCGGGGCCTGTCGGTGCACACGGCTGCACACTTCTGGAAACGTACAACGAGGCAGTGCTCCTGGAATAGTTCGGAAGCCCTGCCCTTGAACAGACTGAAGGTCCTCACTGACCAAAAAGGTTACAAACAATTTCATATTACTGTTGATGTATGAAAGCATTGCTGTGAACTTTTGACACAATCAGATTTGTCCTAACTGATTTACTTGAAAAGCATTAAAAACTCTCCAGTGAAAAAGCAAGTAAGATTACCGAGGGAAGAAGTGGAAGAAGCTTCTTAAGCAAATCTCCTAAGTGTTAACCTCTTTGGCTTTGGACAGCATTTTCAGAAAGCAAGCCAAACCCTCATTTCCTATAATCAATTTATGCTGCAGTCATGCTTTATTCAGAAGTTAAGCATGACAGCATGACTCCTTAGACAGCTTCTATATCAAAAAGAAAGTTTTCCTACTATATATAAGGTTTCTAGTAAAACTCAAACTGATAAATATGTCTAAATGAGATAAAGCAAAATAAATATTTAACAGTATAAGTTTTCATATTTATTTTCCATTGTAGAGGTCATGAAAGAACATGAGCTTAGAGGCCTCTAAGAAAAAATAATCAAAATCCAGATTTACAGTTACTGGACAGCCACTGGCTACATTTTCAAAGAAAGTCAGGGATTTGAATACATAATTCTCTTAGACTTCTTTTACAATTTTATCCATTGGTTCAAGAATAGAACTGGCAATCTTATTTCCTTCTCAAGTTTATAATTTATTGCATGATACTAAGCCAGATATTTAACATTTTGGTGCTTTAATTTAAAATGCTAAATCACTTGAGGAGGTAACAAAGTAGTGTGATCTTTGTCTATCTGCATGCAACAGATGCTCCCAAAAACATCTACAGTTTTCGTGTAAATTTAACATCATGTAGCTGCCATTTGTTTCCAGGTTTGACAGAACCTAATGACTCGGATAAACCCGAAAAGCTCTGCTTTTCTTACACTGGTTAGATACGAGTATCCTGCATGTCATTGGTCTCTACATTAGGTACAATGTGTGTGTGTCTAGGGGATTCTGACCAAAACCAAATCTTTATATCACTGCAGCACTTTGCAAAATTGAATCATAAATATTGTGATTTAATACTATGTAAATCAATGCAGTCAAGTATTCAAAGCCCAACAGGAAAAGCTGTTTTACATGTCCAAGGAGAAACCTACCTAAACTTACACAGTAAATAAACGTAAAGAGAAAAAGAAAAAAATAGACTTTGCAGTGCTGTGCTTTTTTGGAATATTGTCAGAAGGTGGGTGCTTCTGCTCACAGACAAGTGGCTACTCTTGTATTCCAAGGAACTCTAGCCCTGTACAGGAGGCATCACACGTGATGTCTGGTGCCTGAGGAGTTAATCAAAGTCTGTCTCAGCACGCCCAGCAAAACAGCAGCCTTCACTGCGTGTAGTGGATAAAGAGAACATTGCTGGGACTGGAGGCTCTACTTACCAAGTCTAATTACATTCCTGTTCTAAGCCATTCCTAATGCATTTCAAAACCCAGAAATATTCTGGCCTCTTCAGCCTTTCAGGAACTGTCATGAAAGTAAACGATAGAAGAGAAGAAATGTTTGGGCCTACATATTTATGTTTCATCATGTCTCATAGCATGAAAGTAGAATTTTATTTCACTGGGAAAACAAAATGCAGTCTTGTGTCTGGAGGTGGACAAGCTCCTTTCAAACAAAGTCTGCAGAAGAAAAGGTTGCTATGCTATGTCTTTTCATGCTTGGTCTCTCTCCAGATCACTGTAAGAAACAAGTGAATAGATGAAGTGGTAAAGGGGGCCAGGAGAGGAATAACACAGAGACACAAAAAGTAGGTTCTACCAAAACTATGGGAGTAATTTATGGGTGATTCTATGCATTATGTATTTTTCTTTATCAGTAATAGGAAATAGACATCATAAGAAAGAATCCACAGACATAAAATATTATCTTCCTTTTCAGAATGTCTTGAATAAAGGCAAACTATTGTTAGAACTTTTGGGCGAAAAAGGCAAATATTTAGGACAGAAATCAGCGCATTGCAGCCCACAGGCTGAATTCTGGATTCTCAGAGCTCAAGATAAGAATGGAGAAGGAGGGATGCAAATATGATTTTCAATGGCCTTTGCCTTTCTTAGAATTTAGTATGGTTTCAAATTGCCCTATCTTACACACAGCCAGTCCAGTGCCCATGAGATAAGAACAGCTAGCGACCAACCATAAAGCAGCTACATTCCTTCCTCTTGGCCACATACGGATTTATCATGTCATCCTGCCCACTGCTGCCATTGTACAAACAGAACTGTGTCTACCCACAACATCTACCTGTATTCTGGTTTCCAATAGACTTCATGTTATGCAAAGCAAATTCTTCTGTGCTCCATGATGCTTGGTGAACTCCTTCATTTGAAAGGCAGGCAATTAGTTATTTGCTTTACTGGATGGAACACATTTTTCAGTGAATTTACTGGATACAATTCATACCTGGGGATAGCTAATATGAACTTGGTCCATGTTAGTTTTTTCCCCTCACCCAAGAGAAAATTTGAGCTAGTGTATAAGTGACACTTCTTTGATTTTCAGATAAACTCCTGCAAAAACTCTTACATAGAGTTAGCTTATACCTTGAAAGCCTTTGAACATACTGTCTTATAGGGCAGCTTAGAACAGCAAATGAATAAGCAATCACACATTCAGACAAGATCAACACCACAACCATCACCAAAGGCAGCATCCTAGTATGTCCCTGGGCAAAATTCCTGTGTAGCCTTTGAGCCAGGACTCATTACCCTTTTGTCTTTTCTTGAGTTTTCACTTTCATTACTTAGAGAGAGAAATGTAAGATTCCCATAGCTCCAGGTAACTACACTAACACCTCAGCAAAGTCATGGCTGTAGAAGCAGAGCCTTGTTATAAGCTGTTAAATATTACATACGGATAGCTTTACTGTTGCACAGAAAACATCTACAAATAGGCAGTTAATGTATTTTGGCTGTTATCTGGCATGTCACTGTAGTAATTTCATTGCCAGCCTGTCCCCCAGCACTTTCCATTGGCTTGCTTTCTGTATCTCTAGCCCTAGATTTCAAATACAGTCCCCTTTGTGGCTAGAATAAAGCTCTGCATTTCACAAAGTGGTTCTTAAAATATGTTCGGACAACAAAAAATTCTGCGAAACATCTACTGAGAAACAGGATTCCCTGCATATTTTGTATCTCTGACTGTGACTGCAAGCTCTCACTGAAGTTTTGGTTCGGGGTTTGTTGTTTTTTGTTTGTTTGTTTTGGGGGTTTTTTAAGTCTTTAGAACTCTTATAAGGGCTCACTCCTTTCTGGATTCTCCCCTCTCACTTCAGAGGTTTCTTCCTGCTCCTAGGTACCGACCTTCACAAAAGCTGTAGGACATAATTGTCTTTCAGTATTCAGTATTCTGCTCTCATAGCTGTAAGAAGTGGTGCAAGAATTCAGAGCCATTTTATGGACCCACAAAGATAAGAGGATTGTCAATGAAGAAAAGAGTAAAAAAATACTGCTTCAGAATTACCACAGACGCCCTTATTTAGCTGTGCTTTCTACACAGAAATGCTTGTAACTGTGATATTTTACAAGAAAAAGGAAGTATTACACAATGCTAATGAATGTTCACACAATTCTTCATGCCAAAAGTGGTTACACAGCCACTTTGAAGACTACTTAACTTAGGGAGCAGAACAATGTTACAGAGCTTTAGGGCCACCTCTCAGTATGGATAACACACACTCAAATAAGCTCACTGGGAAATTCTGGCCCTGTTACAGCCACAAGTATTTTTGACACTGATTTTCAATAAAACTGTTTTAATCTGTGGTATTTACTCTATAAGCAACTCATTGGTTTACATGCTTTTGTTATATAACTGTGAATTATGAAAAAAATATGTGAAACTTCCAAGTTTGGTCGCAGCCAATCCTCCATCAGCAAAAGAACAAAGCTTGTCTCTGCTAGTGACAGATTTAGGCAGAATGGTGAAACTTGAATCAAAACACATCATCAAAAGCCCATTCTGTTCTCATCTAAGTGAGCCTAAACTCGATGAAGTTTTCCTCAACGTGCCAGTGACCTTGATATCCTAAGGAGCTTGGTAGCCATCTCCTTTCAAAATCAAAATTCCAGGAATAAGGCATGGGTCCCAACCTGAGACATTTGACACCGATACTGGCAATGTCAAGATCAAAGCAAAACGGACAGTTGTGGTCACTTTCTTTAAGGCATCGTTGGATTCAGATAAGAGTGAGCAGTGGAATGATCCACCTTCTAGGTGATAAGCTCATGGCTCTACAACTGCTCCAGCTGAGTGAGCTTTAAATCTACATTCCTTACCCAGCAAGGTTCACCCCAGCTTCTGCTAGGATGGTCTGCACCCTGATTCACATCCTGATGAGCTTCTGCTATGGAGCAGAAGAAAATTCAAGATTTATTAGTCTAGAAAGACAAAGGAAGAGAAAGCATCTCTTTAGCTTAATAGTTAAGGTACTCAGCTGGGAGGAAGAACTTCTGCTTTTGATCCTTACACTGTTTCTATAATTTTTCAGTTATTTATTTCATGCACAGCAGACACAACAGCCCAGGTTCTCCCCGCTCCCAGGCACATGATTTAGGTTGGAAAAAATTCATATTTCAACATTTTTTTCAGATGAACAGCTACAACAGTAACTAAATTTGTAGGTACATTACCTTAAAGGAGTAAAAACCTTACAAAAATATTGAAACTGAGAACATTTTTATAATTAGCTGCCAAGACTGGAGGGAGGGAACACGAAGAATAATCACTCAGAATTAAAGCTCTTCTTTTACTATTGTTCATTTGGCAATTTTGCAGTCCTAATTCTTTACACCTTTTGCAAACATGACAGAGATACCTTTAAATCCTATTTTACTGATTTATATACAGAAGCCAATGCAAAAGGCACTTCTATAGCAGCTTTCATCTGAAAATTCAGTGTACCCTACAAACAGCAGTTAAAATTCATAAGACTTCACTACCTCCTCCAATGTGTTAACAGCTCATTTTACAGCAGGTGAAACCAAAGCAGAGGGAAGTTGAGTCATGTACCCAAGGTCACATAATAAATTCAATCTGTAACTCCAAAATATCTCTTTGCATGTCTGGGTTCCACAAAATATTTATACTGGCTGGTTAAGAAGAAAAATTAACTTCCTGAACTTCACAGTTGATTTTTGAAGTAGTTGGCACTAGAATACTACAAATATGCTTTTCTTGATAAAATATTTCTTACAAAACCATATTCAATATTATTCTTCTGAATCTTTTCTGCTTTGAAAATCAGAATTAAAAAAACCTGTTTCTGCACTACACTAGCATCAGGTCACTCACACTGGGGCACAGCACACAGCTATTATAAAACCTGTAATCTAGCCAGTATGCAAGAATGAGGGCTGGTCCAGGACTTGCCAAAAAACATTTTGAACAACTGAACAATTTGGTTTTATCAATGCTTTTTTTGCTACATATTTGCTATGATGATATTTTCCCCCACTCAATTCTGGTACATGTGCCCATGTGTAAACCTGTACACACATGATGAAAGAAAAATGCTTTAAAGAGGTTAAAACATTAGATCAAGAGGCTAGCTTTCAGTGTTAGCTTTTAACTCCCAGGCATACATAAGAAATTCTCACGCAAAACCCTGCAAACCATTATTTGATCAGGACAAACACAAACAGCAGCTCTCCCTCACTGTCATTGCCACACGAAACGCATGCAGCCATTTGTCATATGTTTGCCAGCTTTCTGCCTGTCTTTGCTGATGAGGATTTACAGATCAAAACCTGGTTTGTTCTCTTCAAGCCCAGTTTCTAGACAACAGATGAGATGTCCCTCAAAAGGGACTATGGACTAAATTAAAGTAACTCTAATGTAACCATATTTATGGAATTATTTAACTTTCTGTATGATCCTCCATAGGAAATAAAGAGTTGAAAATTTTATGTATAACATGGCATAAATAAGAGCAAGATCCACCTCACAAATGTATCACAGGCATCATCCTAGTGAGGCTGATTTCTTCCCTCTCAGTTTTTACAGTGGGGGTGTTGTTTACATGCCACAGTAACTCAATTTACTCTTCTGTGATGACATCAATCTTGATGTGTTTGGAGATCCAAGTAACATATCTAATGCCTGACAAAATTCAGAGACCCAGGACCATTGCTGGCAGTGGGAAAAGGTGCAAGCAAGAAAAAATGAAAAGAAACTAAAGAAGTAGCTTGAGTTTGTTGTGGCCTTTTTCATTTAGCCATACAAAAGAGAAAAATGGCACAAAAAAATCAGGCAATGCAAATACCTGCAATTTTTGGTCATTATTTATATAACTGCATCACCACTGTTATTTTTCTATAGAGAATTCATTATTTACCTTGTAATTGATCATCAAAGACTCGGTTATGTAAGACAAATTGCTGCAGCTCAACCAAGATAAAATTAAAAGTACAAACTTACAATTTTACTCGCTCCTTACATGAGATTAGCTTAGTTTTTAATTTTTCTATGCAAATTAAACCAATTTAAATATGAAATAGACAAACGTATCTATATTAGGAGCTGGACATAATTAACGACATCGAATTTAAATTACATAAGCTAGCGTGACTCTCATATATAGACAAGGTCTAAGTCATAAGATATAGAAGCTCGCTCCCCTAACCAACTGACTTGTAGTACCTTTGATTTAAAAATTAATACAAATAAATACTTTTGTGGATATTCACAATGCCTTTTCTGCAGTTGTTTTTCTCAGTTATTAATAACAGATTAATGAGGAATTAGTAATACAGACTGCATTTCCCTCCTGTTTTCATTCAACTTGTATATGATAATCTTCCATGGCATTCTGTGAATATTAACAAATTAAAAGGACAAAGCCACATTCAGAACTGGAAAAAGCTCTTCCAAGGACAAATAGGTACAACTTCTTGATTATTCAGATTACAGATCTCTAAATGAAACAACTCATTCCAAAATCAAAGCAGAACTTAGCAGGTTCTTTTTGCAACACATTAAAGGTCTATCAGCAACTGCAGCTGCACATCCTGTACTAAAATTAGAATAGGCCATTATCTACATTCTGTGATTTGTTTAAAACAGAAGATATCTGTACGCTATAAAAAAGCATTCACTCATCGATAAAAAAAGAGATGGAGATGGGTAAAACATATAAAGCCTAATTTCACAGCACAGACGAGCCATTCCAGTTCATCAAAGAGGAAACACCTCCTTAACGGCAAAATTAAGGATTTAAAAGCAAAGCCCAGTCACACACTCATTATACAAAAAACATCACAAGATGATAAACAGCAACTGCTTTTGGCAATATTCCTCCTTGTTGAGGGGGCCAGGACAAGGGGGATGAAGAACTGAAGCCTGATTTTGAAGGTTAATGTGGTGCTCATGGGAGTTTCACTGCCTTGCATAAAGTTTGGAACGAGAGAGGAGGAGAAAATTCAGAGTGCAACAAAAGCCTCCTCGCAATACTAGGGAGAGAGAAAAGCAGGGAAAACAAACAAAAACAGTGCAGGGAATGAAAAACCTGCTCACCATGAAGGCAAGAGCAGCTGAGCTGTACAGACAGCTACACGTACAAGACTTCTGCAGAGAAGCCTTACATGGCATAGCTTCAAGGAAAACGGATGGATCCAGCCAGGGCACTGCAAAAGTCAAATCCAGTTTGACACAATCGTGCATTCAAAGCACGCCACTGCTGATTAGCACACCTCCGTGTTAGCTCATCTACATATTTGGCACTGTCTTAAAAGAAATCTATATTTTTGAAGGGGGTAAATAAACCTTCTGTACATAAAGGCAAGATTTTTAAAAAATGAAATTAATTTAAGCTCCCCTTTAACCCCATGATACTTAGTCTCAAATGGAAAGGAGTGCTGGACTGCTGCAGAACGCCTTTAGCTTTCTGAGCATGGTTCGTACTTTTAAGCAAGGCCAAATAAATGCCAGCAATAACAACAACCAGACTTGAGCAAAAGCACGCACTGGAAGACACTTGTCTAGGAAATCACAGAGGGCAAAATCCTAATTCGAGAACTGCAATGCAGTATTTGTTGACAGAGCTACTGCTGTATTTCTTAGTGGCAGTAGCCCCAGAAAATGATGTCAGAACCTGGGATTTAGGATTTTCATTGTAAAATCACAGGGTAGATATCTAACCTTCAGCAACTCAAAGTATTCTCAGCACATGAAGTATTAGTGAACTTCCAACCATTTAGAAGAACAGATCCCATCCTTCATTTTGCCCTAAGGCATTATTCAACAGAAACGGGTCCATCTCGTACACCACTGGACCTTGCAGCTGGCTTGGTTAAACACCCACATGACACTCTGCATTTAAAGGGATGTGCTCTCATACAACAGCACATCCCAAGATGCCCCAATATTTCCAAAAAAGTCTGTATACTCCTGAACACGTCCTAAACCTCCTATGCTATGTGAGATGAGCAGCTCTAAGATTCATAGGACCTGTTCCCATAATGTAAATATCAGCTCAACTTCAGTGATATGCGGCAGAGACAGGTTTTTGTTAAAGGGCAACAGGGTTTTGTCATGAAAAGCCTAGCATAACAGCATCCAAAGATATACCACAGAGAGAAAATACGGGGTGGGAGGTGGCATGGATTTCTCCTACTGATGTACCTGTAACTGGTCCACAGATGTAACTGTGCATGACCTACTGTAAACTGTGTAACATTTTTCTTGAGTCCAACTCATTTTTTTGTTTCCTCCCTCTTTTAAATCCAAATAGCTGACAAAGTCAACGATGACTTCTACACCAAACGCCGACATCTGGCAGAGCTGGCTGCCAAGGGGAGCCTGCCACTCCATCCAGTGCGCCTAGATGAAGAGAGAGCTTACACCATTGACAGTGGCCTAACCAAACAGAACGGGCAGAAATCCAAAATGGCAAAGATCCACACACACCCATTAGGTTACAATTCCCACTACAAGACTTGGGATCCCAACGACCAGTCTCTTAGACGGCAAGCGTACACAAACAAGGGGAAGCATGGGATGGGAGACCCGACGTTAAGCGACCCGCTGACAACCCGCAGCCAGCACTATTTGGGCCCACAGCCATACTTCATAACTAACAGCAAGACAGAAGTAACTGTTTGAGTTTGTTTTCCTTCCTTTTTTTTTTTTAAATGAAATCCTTTAAAAACCACATGCAATTACACACACAACGCAAACACTCAACTGAAAGGCAAAAAATAAATTTTAAGAAATATATATATATAAAACAAAAGGAAACAGAAGGAAGGAAGGAACTAAGGAACTTCCACCTGGACACTCCTGGTATCCATCCAACTGTAGGCCAAAGGGTGGGTTAATACCATTCAGCAATACACACTGAAGGTTGAATTATAAATGCCATTTGTATTTCACAATGGAACGCAAACCCTTGTGACTAAATTTTTTTACTTGAAACTAAATCCATGATGAGAAGTAGCACAATCTAGATAAACTTTATGTCTGCTTAAACATTTACACTATGTTCCTGCCTTGAGACAGAGGAAGAAAGAGAGAACAATTTACTGTAACATATTATTTCAGAGAGGAATTTTGTATAAAATTTATTAATAATCACAAGACCTGTGAAAAGCCAAGAGCACACATCTTGGTACAACCCCTAACATCTATTATTGTACTTTCACACCATCCTATAGAAAGCGCAAAAAATACATATATAATAAGGGATAAAAACTCTTTCACAAGGAATTTATGAAGACTGTTATGACTAAGAGCATATGGGACCTTGCTGGCTAGGAGAGAATTCTGCAGGATGATAACAAACAGCAGAAGATTTTATTTCAGTTTACTTCGTTTGATTTGAAATTTTTGGGAACCTCCAAAACAAGAAGAGACCTATCATATGACACAGAAAGCTGCTGGGGGAAAATAAGGGCATCAGAATATTCCCTCTCAGTCCTCCTGTTTTTGGGCAGATGGTAACAATTCTCACTTTGCAGACTGTCAGGACTTTTTCTTCACCTAAATGTTTTGCCTATCTTCAACTGCTTCAGACTGAAATTAAGCGTGGGTGGTGCCTTTACTGTATTACTATTGTTCAATGACAGTCTTGTTTCTCAAAGTGACCCTTCTGTTCCTTTATGCTATTTCTTCATGTTTTGCTAAGGATGACAAGGGTTCTGCCCTGGTCAGCCTCCTCTGTTTGTCCTGAAGGGAAACTAGACTACATCTCCATGCAGTGGTTGCACAGTCAAGATTATTTAGTTAGACCCTCCATTTTCCCAGTTTAAACTTTTTCCCTCTAGTCTCTCATTTTGTATTTGCTTTTAGCCATGGTAGTTCTTCGTAGTTCAACTAAATGTTATATGGTATATTGTCTCTATCGTTTGGCTTTCTAATAGTGGCGTTCCCTCTTGGTGGACTATTTGGCGGAAGAGGCTAATGGACTAGCCTCAAACGTCAGAGAGATCTGGGTTTAAACTAAACAAACAATTGGACTCGTGGTCTTGACTGTGGTTCTGATGAGCTGGATGCCTTGTTCGTATGAGTATAACCACTTGAACTGGGCACTGGTAGCAGATTTGCAGTCCTGGGCCTGTAAAGGCTTTGGCATGTCCACAAACAGATAAAGTTGGGACAGGATGGTGGTGCTCCAACAGCCTGATGGCAGGCAACACACTCGTCTTTCACTTAAATTCCTGCCCTTCCCCCAAAACAAGTAATTTGGCTAAATCCTAACTAGATATCTTACTACAGTTGCATTCTCACCAGCTGTCAATTCTTCTGGAGATGAGTTTTGGAAGAGTATGCAGGGAGGAGTGAGAACTGTTACATTGTAAGCAGAAGTGGAAGTGGCATTTCTTATTGTACTCAACTGATTGGCAGTGTTTCTTCTTAGTCAAGGATGCAAGAGCTAAGAATCTAAAATGTGGTTAAACGAGAGACCATTTTTTTTTGCTATATCAAGAATGATTTGCATCCTGAGAGCACCGGCATATCTCCATAAGCGTGCTGCTAAATTGTATGATCATATGTTTTCAGACTATCAGAAGTGGACAAAGCCCACGGGACAAATACTTTGCACACAACCCAGATTCTCCATTACCTTACTTTTATTCCTTTAATCTTTATTGCCTTCACAACTGGCTGACTTAATTTGACCCTTTATGGAATGTTGCTGTTAATCCATATGCTTTAGATACACATTACAGCTGCACTCTAATTCACACAGGTTTCGTGTAACTTGAGCATATTTTATGTGGAAATATTTTAGTAACTGTATGTTCTGTAAGTAAACCCGTGTTAATACTTGTTAACTACAAAGTTTATGATACCAATAATACTTCCTACAATAAAATGTTTGTTTGTTTTTTAAGAATGTTTATTTGTAAACATATGTATTCACTATATTAATATGAATTTCTTACCTGGCAATAAAACTGATTCTATGTGAATCCAACTTGCTGGCTCATTGCTAAGCTTGCATCATTGGGACAATTTCTGAGTATTAACCCTCTGGAGCCTCTCACTGCAGCCAGTGGGGATCATCTCAGCACAAATGATGATTTATTTGACTCTGATGCTGGTAGTCTTGTGAACAAGAGGTTCTTTGGAAAGCAGCATACATGTTGTATGTGTTACATATGTGCAATGCTTGTTACAGACAGTGTAACATACTACGCACAAGGCATGCAAGCCTTGCAAAGCCCCTTGTGCCCGGTAAGTCTCCAAGCACCACACACAGCTTGTGTCATTTGATCAGCTAACTACAGTTTTAAGGGAAGAAAAAAAGGTAAGCATGTGCAGGGCGAGATCCTAGCCCTCATGAATCCATGGGAGTTCAATAAGCTTCAGCCACACCCCAGGTTTGGAACTACCCAGTGAGCACAGATGAAACAGGGGTGTATACTGCTTAAAAATTTTATATATTCATTACAGAAAAACCTGTACACAACATCTGTGTACCAAATCTGCTGGAACATAAAGTCCTTTACAGGCTTTTAGTACTGCTAATGACTCGTAAACCTGACAACAAACAGAACCTCAGAAGTGTTTGGGTAGTTTCCTCTCTTTGCTTTGCTGCAATGATATCAGATGAATTTCAGAAGGAATGAAGAATTGGGATACCTACCTTCAGAGTCAACTTAGTGCAAATTCTTTAGACAATTTATGATTCCTAGGAAGCCATGACACATTATCAGAGTGAAAACATCAACTCAGAAGTGGCTGGAGTTAGCCACGTTAAACAGTAGAAAATTTAAATTTTCATTATATGCCTTTGTGGTTGCCATTAAATAGTTCGTAAAAGCCCTACTTCGGGTTACAGAAACATTTCCCTGCCTCAAGCACAACTACAGAAACTACCCTATTCTGCCAGGAGAATCAGGAGAGATGTATGGGGCGCAGCCACGGCATCAGAAAAATCTTGGGCAGCCCTGCAAACCACGGGGAAGCCTGGGGAGCCCAGGGAGTACAAGCCTATCCTACAGTAGACACAACTTACTGTTACAGCTCCACCACCAACCCATCCATTTGCATGCTGTTTCTATCAGCAAATTCCTGACTGGAATGAATCATGGCTGGCAAAAGGGCAACTGTTTAAGTGCATCTGCATAGGATTTTGCTCTTTCCAATACATGAAAAAAACCCTCCAACCCTCCCCTTCCCCCCCCCCCCCGGCATCTGATTTTGTGTCTCTGCATGTTTTTTTCTCTTAGCCTGAACCTTTTGTCACCATGAGCAAGAACTGCACCGGGTTCCCGTAAGCATTTCTTCCATAAGGCTCTTTGCTATTAACATAGATGCACTACAAACAAAAAAAAAAGTATGGCCAAGAAATGAAGATGTTCCATATGCAGAGCTGTGGAGTCTAAAACTCTAAAGGTTATCTGTTTCAGACCCCTTTACTCTGGAAGCATCTGTTCTCATCAATAAATATTTTGAGCATGATCCTCAGCTTACACAAACTGAAGACATGGTGATTTATATAAATACAGGTCAAGTTTCATGACATTCCACACTGTACCTACAAACTGTCTCCAGGACTCAGACTTTAACAGATCTGGGAAAAGATTCACACTTTGCTCTGTTCTTATAGAATGGTTATTGAATTTTGGTTACTAAATAAATAACACTAGTCCACAAATCCCTTTTGCACACAATCCTGCGCAGTTTATTTAATCCTGGTCTCTATGCTTAAATACATGAAGAGCTTCCAGTGATAAATATAGTCTTTACTGTAATTATATCATCTTCCTATTTGGCATGGATAATTTTATTTTGCTAAGAACAGTTATGACAGGAAGCATTGTTGTATTAGATTATATCATCTCATATATCACCCAGTGCTGACAACGTGAAAATAGGATGAGTACCACATTATTAAAAAGTGAGCATTTTTATTTTTGTGAGTGGGAAAGTCATATTATCATGTCTATTGATTATATATGACTTCAGATAACTTTTGTAATTTATTTCAGCATTAATATAAATACATACACAGTAGTACAGATGCCATGCTAGCTTGCCCATGAAAGCTGTTTTTAGCGAAAAAAGACTGAATGAAAGTCCTGCTTATTTCAAGTTATACAGCAACTTGGTCTCTGTATTGCTTATAAAATACCATTACATGGTCAGTAAGATACAGCTTCCAGGATACATCCCCTTCCCAATTAAAAAAAAAAAGAAATTAAAAAAATCCTATATTAGTACAATAACAAAGTCTTAAAGGGATAAAATGCTGTTGGCTGTACTAAATATGAGGAACCATTCCTGGCAACTAATCCTCTAGAAATGAGACTGGTTTGGGAGAACAAAATCTGAGGTTTTCTAATTGTAGATAAAATTATTGGTGTACCAGCAGTTTGGCAGAAGATGTAGCAAGATGGGTCGTGGATGCCCCACCCCTGGAGGCATTCAAGGCCAGGCTGGATGTGGCTCTGAGCAGCCTGGGTTAGTGGTTGGTGGCCCTGCATATGGCGGGGGGGTTGAAACTAGATGATCACTGTGGTCCTTTTCAACCCAGGCCATTCTATGATCCTATGATACAATAATATTATTCCAAAAGGCACCCAGAGTCATGACACCATCCCAGTTTACAAGATGTGCATCACATTTACAGTACTTGTCATCAGGTCCTGACCATCCTGTCCAGTTGCTGCCCACCTGAAGAGGAGAAATATGCAAGAGGCCATATTCTGCAGTTCCCATCAGGCTGCCCACAGAAGAGTGCAGAAGACTAACCTGACGTCTTAGGATTCAAACTCAAGCTTAAGTCTAGTGTCTGCCCGTGACATAAGCAGTGTTTTCTCAACAACAGGCTTACTGTCAAGGGGTGACATTAGAAGATATGAAAAAAGAGACTGTGCAATGTGAATTTGTCACTGGCAGCTTAGGTTATTACTCACAGAGTGCACCTCTTGCAGCTAGCACTCGGGCTCTGTTCTAGCAAACTGCACAATCAGCCCAGCTGGCTCTCCTGGTATACGTTGTGTAGGACCGTGTTTAGGAGGGCAATGACAGATGAGGGTGACTAATGAGGGAAGATAAACTTCAATGTTTTATGCTAAACCACTAAATCAATTCATTTGAAAAATGTGACATAATAGCACATTAATCTCAGCCTACAGATGGGAGAAAAAGAGCTGGCAAATGCTATTACAGCTAAAACCCCAGGGGAAAACTTTCAATGTAAACACCAACATACAGCTCTAGTTTGAAAAGTGGTTGTAAAAAACAATTCTTGGAATTCATGCTTCATGCTTTAGAGATTTCCAGACTTGAATTGCTCAGCCTGCAAGTAAGCCTCATACCTGCCAACTCAGTCTGGAACATGAGCACTAAACCAGACTTTTCCGCCCCATCCAGCTGCATTAATGAAAGTCAGGATCAAATTAGAATACTGGTTAAATCCCGTATCTGGTCAAAAGTTGCTGTCAGACAAATGCAGCTGATTCGACCTAGTAAACACTTCTGCAGAAGGTGCACCATGAATAATTTGATGCACCTCACTCAGCTGTGCTGGCCCTACCAGGCTAGCAAAGCATAAAACAGAGGTATTTGTTACCAGTGACAACAAATTACACTTTTTGACACTTGAAGAAAATCAGCCCTGAACCTAGTTCTTCCTGTGTCAGAATCTGACAGATAAACAGTGCCTGAACAGGCCAGGGCCCCCTGGATAGGCCCTCCTCATCCCAGGACTCCTCTTCTGGCAAGATAATGGTGTTGCTTCAAGAGCAAGGTGTTCTCTTCAGTTTCATTTAAATTTTCACGTTCAGAGTTTAGCATCCCTTTCTGGGAAGCAGAAGCTATGGATTCAATCTTACCTAAGGCTGAGATAGGTCTAAAATCCCAATCTATCACCACTGCTCTGGTTTCACGTAAGAGAAAGGAATGAGATGCTACTGGTACCCAAGCGCATGAAGCAATCTTATATTAAGTCTGGTCCCTCACACATGCATGAAGAGGCTCTTTGTACGTTTCTGCAGGGAACTTGAGGGCAATTTTGCATCCCTCCCCCCAAAAAAATTTACAAAATGCCCCTTTTTTTTTTTCAGTAAAGGTAAAATTCATTCTTTTGTCTACCCAGGGCTTTAACAATACACTCACACTGTTACACACACAGCTGCACCTTGTCTAAGTCAACACTAGCTTCCTTCGCTTAGCAACTTCACCTGCATTCAAATTGTAAGAGACATCACTGCTTGTTAACAGGAGTTGATGTTGCACTGACAGAGTTCATCTTCTGAACCTGCACACCAAGCGCTGTATGCATTCCTCACAATAAATAAGGCTGGGAGCACAATAGGCTATCAACAGCGATGATTTCTAATCAAGAGAGAATGTCAGGCAGTGCTGCTGCTCAATCTGAGGTTCAGCTACAAACTAGAACTGAAAAATGGGAATAATTACGGGGCTTTTCAGTGGTCATTGGCAGGGTTATTTTGTCAAGGAGACAAGTCCTACCCAAGCAGCAGGTGTGTTAGCAGAGCCACTGATCTTTCCTGAGCAGAAACAGTTCTTATTTTCACTGTATGCAGCTGTTGGCCTCATTTTCACACTCTGGTATTTGGGCTCACACTAACTTTTTGATCACAGTAGTTATTATTTGAGAGACTTTTGCCAGTGTTAGTGCATATAATTCCCCAAAGTAATTGGTCCCCAGGGCAAAGAGCAATTTACCTGCTACTTACTATTTCTTTAAGCAACAGAAACATGGCAAAAATGTAATTATTGTGCTCTTTTTCCCTGCCCCAGGTGAAGTGAAACTACATTTTGCTTTGTCCTTACAGGGGTAAGGAAAGAGCTCAAGGATGCCTACTTTTCTGTCTCTTTTCAAGGCAGTGTTATACTTCAGTAGGATTTTTCATACACACTCTGCAGAGGACAGCACTGGCTACTGAGCACAGAGACATCCTGTTGACTCCCTCACATACGGGGAATAAAAGAAATCATGCAACTGAGAGACACGAAGATAGACCGGAGTACTGTCGCATCAGTTCTGGCTTTGCCATATGCCATGGTTCAGTGGCTACTTTCCACCGCCCACGTGAGGAGGTCAGGAGAACTACATAGGATTTTCAAAACTCATGTTCTCCAGTGAACTCCTGAAGTCTTCCCGAGCACCCCCTCACATCCAGCATCTCACTTGGGCTCTCAGCTTCCATACTGATGTAATAGTCTCAGATAAAATCTTCTCTCCCTGTGTACACATGGATATGCACACACATATTTTACAGGATTTTCTACATTGGTCACTTGACCTCTGGAGCCTGACTTTCTAAAACATTTGTGTTTGCAACACTGTCAAAGAGCAACACTGATCTGGAAAACCCACGTAATCGCCTCGCTACATTTTAGGGGCCTTATATCTGTTCTTACGATGGGATCTACGTCCCTAATTTACTTTAGTGCTTTTGAAAATGAAATACTAAAGAATGTGACATTCTAAAGAAGAGACAGTCTAAACTTCAGGGATGAAAAGTGTCCTTCAAGGCTGTAATGTATTTTACCATTACTGCTTGGGGAATGATAATACTAAGAATGACAGAGAGCAACTTGACAGGATCCATTAGGGCAGAGACAGCTCGTGTATGCTATTATGCACAAGACGCTGCACAAGTCTGCCTATGCAGAGCAAACTGTTCTGGTTTTTACTAACAGTGATTTATGAGTTTAGTTTTTTTTTCTGTTCCAAGAGATGCATCTAAAAAGCACAAGGCTAAGAGTGCTCATAACAAAGGTGCCCTGTTGAACACAGCAAGAGACACAACGTTGTACAGCATGACTCTAACAGCAAAAGGCCTGATCCTGTACTGCTCAGTTAGTGGCAGGCTTGTCATTGTGTGGAAGACTGAAACCCACAGGCAACACATTCACGCTTTGATATGCAAAATTTTTTAGGCTCCACTACAGGTCTTTCTCCCTCCCCCCCAGTCAAACACCAACTAAATGGTATGGGAAAGGAAATGCAGCAGATACACAACAGGCTTGCACAGCTCTGGACTCAGCCACTGCTGAGAGTGCAATTCAGGAAAATAATGGCTGCAACATTGCCTTCTAGCAAAATGCAATTATCCGCCAGGATCTTATCTGCCTGGTTGTCTTGTAACTTTGACACAGCTCATAATGAGTAAGGAAATCTCAGTCGGGGTGTTGCTTGGCTTCAGTGTGCACAAAGTCCTTCTGAAAGACAGCTACTACAGCCAACAGGATACTGAAGGCTGCATGAAGGCAAAATGCAGGTGTAAAACTTATCACTTCCTACAAACACCATCAAAATATATTGAATTTTGAGGCCCAGTTCCAATTTCCTTGTGATTTGCTGCCTAGCTTCTTAAAAACCCCTGCCTTAGTCCCTCTTTATCTTCTTTGATGTTTAGTTAATATTTGGCTGCTTACCTATTAAGATATTTTTCATGTTTCTACACAAAATGAGTGCCACACTGAATACTGGTGTTCCTCATGCTGTTACTTCACTGTGCACAATTTTTTATTATTATTAATGATTTTATTAGGTGAGATATTCTCCAAAGACAGCAGTATTAGATGAGTATTCATCAGGAAACACCTCTTTTATCACTACCAGATTTACTGATAATCACAGTTCAGTTATCTGTGGTGCTGCACTTGACAAGTTAGTAATAGAAAAATTTACTTATTTAAAAGCGCCTATATACACTACTAAAACTATTCTGCAATTTTAAACATGTTTATTTTCACAATA
This sequence comes from Syrrhaptes paradoxus, assembly GCA_013400615.1. Classification (NCBI taxonomy): domain Eukaryota; kingdom Metazoa; phylum Chordata; class Aves; order Pterocliformes; family Pteroclidae; genus Syrrhaptes; species Syrrhaptes paradoxus. The sequence goes on along the minus strand of VZTO01018780.1, from coordinate 649 downwards.
GAAACAGAATGCACATGTACATGCAACAAGATTGTGTCTGTGTGGAGTGTGAGGAAATAGGTGAGAGAGAGAGGATGCTACACTTAGGTAAAGAGATAAAACATCAAGTCTTTTACCAGCTCAAATCCCATTCCCTATATCTATAATATTACGGCCACAACCACTGTATAATAATACTTTCTCATATACAAGTACTACAGAAGTTGAAGTGTAGTCTATGCATTTAATCAACTTCAGGGAAAGATGAAGTTGACTTTCCAATATTTGTTCACTCTTCAACAGTGACATTTTAGGATGGGTCACAGTTTCAGAAAAAGATAAGATACAAAACTGCATAGCTATTCTTCATAAAATATTACAGTAAACAGTAGCCTTGAAAACTCTTTTCTATTGTCTTATCTGAAAATGGGAGGAACAGGTATTGCACCTCATACACATATATACAAGGAAAGAATCGAGAAGACAGCAAAAACACAGACAAGACAGCACAGCGTGCAACACCTCCTGTTAATGTTGTCGGCATTACAGAACACCCGGCAAGGAGCAGATTACCAGTGTTAACAGAAGCAAGCCTGCATTAATAGGTTAAAGCAGACAGAGGGCATTACGATATAAAGACGTAATGTTATTTTTTCCTCTCTCTTCTGCA
>VZTO01018779.1:0-11891 GCA_013400615.1 Syrrhaptes paradoxus | reverse complement strand
GTGGAAATAAGGTAGCTCATCCCTTTGGCTGGATGGCATGGGAGAAACGGCTTTCCCGGCTCTGGGCTTCCTTGCAAGGGCTCCCAGCATGCTGGGGACACCCCTGGGTGTCCTGTCCTGTGGTGTCACCTGCAGCTCAGCAGTGGGAGCTGACAATAGTGACAATAAATAACCAGAAAGCAAAAGTCTGCTTCATACACACACGGAGGCTTAAAATGTGGTTTGGTTCCACCGAGGAATGAAAACAAGACCTGTTAAACCAGGATTTTTCCATTATTGTTTAAATTTCTGAATGGAACGGAGACAGAACGTTTGGTGTTGGATAGCGAAGGCTCTCCATCCCACCTGCTCATCTCCTGCCATCTCTCTGGAGGCAGCAAATGGCTCATGCTGGACCTTGAATTCCTTTCCACCAAATCTTGTCAGAGCTCATACACGTCTCTCTGGACTGTTTGGGCAGAAAAAAATGTGAAGTTCCTTCGATGCAATCAAGAGGAACCACGTCCTGAATCCTAGTCCCAAAGAACTGGGATGAGGAACTTCATTTCCAGCCAGCAAGGATGGTCCTGCTTGAAACCAAGGGCCACAGAAAGCTTCCTGGGACTGGTTCCCAGTTTAAATAGTGAGGATGCGAATGTGGGGTGCCTGCAGCTTACGGCGGAGATGGGAATCCTGGTCTGGTGACTCCTGGATCTGGATTGTCAAATGGATTGTCATCACTTGGGGAGAGGACACCTTGTTGGCCGTGCCATGGTGGAGCTGCTCTTACCAGTGCTTAGTGTATTTTTAATTTTTTTTTTTTTTTCCTTGAATAAGGGCAAAGCCAGCCTTGTTTTTTCCAACCGGCTTAAAAGCCCTTTTTGAGTGTAACTGCTGGCTCTTGGAGCTTTTGAGAGCGTATTGAGTTGCAAAAGGTGGTGGCTGCCAGTTCCTATATAAAAACACCGCGTTAGTCAAAACCCCCTTTGGAAGAGCCCCTGATTAATATATCAGCTCCTCGGAGAGCACGCTGACCTACATTTGCTGTAGCTGGTTAGGTGGAGACTCGACTACAATGTGGCTTTTATCTGTTCGCAGAATAGATTTAGAGGATGTGGAGTCTACAGAGAGCTTTTATTTCCTTTTAAAGCCATTGTGTTCAAACGTGCTACCATATGTTGGGTTTTTTTTTTTTTAATCTTGCTTGCCGATCGTTTTGGGGGTTTAGAAGGTCAGCGGTGTTAAGAAGCTTATCGGCCACCTAAGGAGGGTTGGGGAATCCGTTAATTTGCACGTGTTTCATGGCATAACGTGATTATCCGACACCTGAAAGGCACGGGAGGCGTGGGCTGTAGGGAATATTTGCTGGGATGAGCAGTTTTTCCTCTTTGGTCTTTTTGAAGTGCAGATGTGTTAAAAGTGTGATGGTAACACTCATAGGCAGGCGTTTCTTATCTGGCTTCTTTTTTTGCTGGGGGAATATAATGCGATCTGAAAAGTGTTTATATGGAATTTCTGGAATAGCGTTTTACAGGGTGGGAAAAACAGGATGTCTGCAAAAAGAGTCCAGGCTGTGAATTTGCAGCAGGGATGCGTTGGAAAGGAGCTGGGGCTCGGGGCTGCTTTGTGCTGGGAACTCTTGTGCTGCAGAATCTTGCAGAGCATCAGGGGGGTTAGCTTCCCAATGCTGGTCTACCCATCCTAAAACTGAGATTAAAAATCGGGTATGGAAGTTGTTGTGATGTCATAGATTGGAACCATCCCCAGGGTCAAGAGGGGGATGCCCAAAGGCAGGATTTCCTTAGCCACAGAGATTACAGGAGTCAAGCCATCTTCTCACCTTCTGAAAGGTCTTTCCTCCATGGCAGCATCCAAACTGGGGAAACTGGAGCTGGAATTAATGCTCTGCTCGTTGGGATTAGCCCGGTTCAGGTGTATGCACCGATGGCACCAGCACACCGTGTCACTGGTGGCCAGGGGACATTCCGGAGGAGGAGATGGGCAGCGTGGTTGGGTTGGAATTTCCCCCTGTAGCTCGATTAAAAGATTCCACTGTTGGCCTTTGATCTACCACGTGTACTCTTGCTGCCATTGAGACAGCGGATAAATTGTTCCTTTGAATAGTGATACTTACAGTGAAGCCTTGCTCATTTTGGGTAAAGGACAGTCCGAGCACGTTTCTTAAGTCTTGATTTCATTAGCAAAGCGCTGCAGTTCATCAAACCCCATAAATATTTATCTTTTCAGCATTCTTTGTATGATCTCAAAACACTGGCCGTATTTTAACGGGACGCTTCGTGTTGTTTATTGTGCGATAGCTTTGCCATAGATACGCTGACAAAGAAATCTCTGATGGCCGTAATGAACGGGGAGGCATGTTCCCTTCCAGACGTGTTTATGGACCTGGTAAAAGCCGCCTTTGCATCAGCACTCCCCGAGTGGGTGGGGAGCGAGGGCCAGTTGGGGATTCCCCCGTGGATGCGATGAGTCAAAGGGATTTGCAGCTCTGCCAGCCCTGCACGCTTAGAAATCATGAGTCGGTTGCTAAAAAATCATGAGATTTACAATAAATAACTAAACGTAGGGGTAGTTCGGCTTGCGTTCTGGCAGCTGTGGTTCTGGGGCAAATCAATGCCTATGTTCTGGATTTCTTGGCAGCCCTGGTGATTTGGGATTTATTCTTTAATTTTAATGGCATAGCGGAGATTTTTGCTGATGTGTGAGTCTTTGGGTGTTGAGACTTTTAAAAGATGTGTGAAGTGTTTGGGGATGTTAGGGATAAACCAACACCAGCTGGCAGCAGGGTGTTGGGGAGCACGCCCAGTCCTGGCGATGACTAGCGCTTCCGCAAGGTCTGGAGACCCTCTCTGGTGTCTGCTGACATTAGAGGCAAGAAAAGAATCTCGTCTCAAATGGATGAGGAGCTTCCTTAGTGGCATTTGGATTCTGAACCTTGTTCTTGCTGCTCTGATGAAACACGTTGGTTGGTCAACCACTTGACGCTTGTGGAGGACACTGTTAATGCAATCGCAACCATGTCCCTGAAGTTTTAGGTGTTTGTTTCAATGTTTGATTATTTTTTTTTATGCTAAGATGATAAAAAAAATAGAGAAGTGGTCTTTGAAGGTTTTTGCAAAGTTCTGTGAATGGGATGCACGGTCATTGCTACCATTGGTACTACCAAGCAGTTGCCTGGCAGGCTTCATACTGACATGAAGGAACCAGCTCCCGAAGAAGCCTGTTCATGAAACTTTGGCATGATAGGATTTTTTTAAGACTGTTTAATATTTATCTTCCAAGCATTTTATGTGGTAGAACAAAATATTTTTGGAGAATGAAAGAAGGCAGAATAATAATTATTATAAACATTAGTAACTGTTCCTTTATAGGACAGAAAAAAGTCCATGGTGTAAAGAAAACAAACCCAAGGTCTCTGTTTCTTACTAAGTGTGCTTAGTAAGTGTTGAAAGTTTTAATGAGGTAGATGATCTTTATTTTGTTCAGTTATTGGAGATCTTTTAAATTCTGAGAAAGTATTAATTACTTTTTCCTCTCTGTTTCCAGGCAGGATTATTGATTGAACAGCTGGTCCCGTCCTGCGTGAATTCATCTCCTGGAGACCTGCACCAGGTATTTATTTTATTTCAGTCCGTGTTGGTGTCACCTGTGTTATCTTTCCATTTAATGCCACTTCAGAAAGTCTTTCTGCTCTGATAGATACTGGGTTTGGATTTGAATCTTGCTTTCGGGAGACTGGGCTCCATATTTTGCCCCCCTCCCGCTGGTGTCCCAAACTTTTAATTGCAAGAAGCTTCTGATTCCCAAGGGTGATGAGGCCCTTGGAACCAGGGATGGGATATTGTTGGTGTTCAGAGTGAATCGAATGGTACGTGGAGGCCTTGCAAAAAAGCAGAATCGTTATTTCCAGTTGCTCAAAGAGCCTGTGAGCTGGGTAAAGGACCTTGGTGTCCCCAGGGGCTTCGGTTGTCCCCTCCCAGCCATGCGCACAGCACCGGTGAACAGCCATCGGCTCCCAGCTGTTTCTTATCACGGATGTCAGGAGGAAAAGCCCCATGTGTGACCTGAGACATCCCGCGTTTCTAAAGTGTCTGAAATACTTTAATCCCGTTGTCGATCTGATCCCCGATCTCTTTTCATCACATGGAAGTTACGGCATGCTCCGATGACCGCAGAGCCCGAGGCGATGGGGAGTTCTGGCTGCACAATTAAACTGCGAGAGGCACTTCACCCATTTTCGTGATGGTTTTCATATGTTTTCTTATTGGTATTTACTACTGTACGTTACCTCGAACAATTTCTGCTTGGAAGTGAGTGTGCGGCTGCAGGAGTAGAGAGGGGAGAAGAAAGGGAGTTAAATTTGCCCTCTTGCCCTACGCAGGGAAAATGGCACTGAGCCATTCCCCGCCACACAGTTGGGATCATCCTCCGTGAATATTTTTTCCATCTAGAATTCACTGATCTGCTTTGCTGGTATTTTTTGACCACACTTTTTTTTTTGTTCTGTTTATTCCCCAACCGCTTTGAGCGAACAAAAATTGCGTTGGCAAGAACATTTGTGGGAAAGTAACATCACGTTGCATGCTTGTGCGAATAAATATGCACAAGAGAATCCACGTCGAGAGCGCTCGCACGGCCGCTCGCAAATTCTCTTCCCATTACTCACCAAAGAGACTTGTTGAATGTTTATAGCTGTTTGGTGGGCAACTGGCGAACAAGTTGGGAAGACTTGTGATGTGTCTGAGCCTTTGATTGTCGAGTCTGGGGTAGGAGTGAAAGCGTCTGGCTTGGGTTGACTGATTGGGTGGCACTGGGAGGACTCAATTCTATCTGTAGCAACTCCAGTTTGTCTGTTTTGACTATTTATTCATCAGAGTTAAAGGTTGGAGGAAATCTGTGGAAGAATCACAGTCTGTTTATAGATTGTTATGACTTGAACTAAGAGCTGGATTTGCTGCATGAAGGAGCAGAGCATTATTTGACCGACATTAGGGAAATGCGAAGGCTTTGTTTCCCTTTCAGTTTGGAGTGTTCTTGAAGCAATTACCGGTTAATGCCTGTGCTTCTGGAGAGCTCTTACTGAATGGTGATTATCTCTTGGGATTCCCAAATTCTCTGCTCTCAGTGCCCTGCACTGATGGATACTTTTATCTGGTTTTCTGCTTCTTGTCTTGCAAAGTCCTGGGGAAGCAGCTGTTGCCTTTGATGCTCGGATAGATTGGGCTTCGCAGCAGAGTAAACTATCGCTGCTTGATTGCTTGCTCCGGTTCCTTCGGAGTTTTCCTGTAGTGGAGAAGAAAGCACTGATAAACTGTTCCAGTTGTGGTTCCGTAGACAAATGTGGGTTTTGGTGGATGCTTTTTGAATGGAGGTCAACTGGCCAAGGCAAGTTGCCTCATTCTGTAAGGATTTGGTTGTCAAAGGTAGCTGAAATAAAGCTGGATGTTGTTCTGAAGGGCTGGACGTCTCTCTGAAGAAAGCAATTAGCATTTTGCAGCAATAAAGCGCACACACCGAATGGATTAAGAATTGGCTGATACATCTAAAAAAAATAATCATTGGGGAGCCCTGGTGAAATGAGAGAGGTTGGGCTCCGTGGAGCTTGGCGCGTGGTTATTCCATCGTCTCATCAGCACCCTGGAGTCATGATAAAATTCCTGCTGATGGAGATTTGTACAGCTCACGTTTTGGCTGGGGAGTGTGCAGTGGTGACTAAAGGAGGGATGCCGTGTGGTCTGGAAAGCTTGGTAAGCTCAGCCCGTGGGAATAAAAGATGCTTTGATGCAGATGGAGCTCTGCATCGGGGAACGAGGCAGGCGGGTGGTACCCATGGCACTGCCGGCTGGGCTGCAGAAAGAAATGCCTTTGGGAAGGGCAGAATGAGCTCCCAGGGTACCAGGCTGGCAGGAAAAGGCCAGTGTGATGCTGGGATGTGTATGCAGGAGAGTCTCATGTTCCCCCACCAAGCCAGGTGGGATGATACAGGAGGTCAGAACGGATGGTGTCGTGGTCCCTTCGGGACTCAAAGCTTTATGAAAAACTGCATTTGAAAATCCTGTTGTTCCTTGAGACTTACAACCAGGATAACAGCCCAGGTATCTTTGGGTGTCTCTACAGAATGAGATTTTTGAAATCAAGGGCAGTTTTATGCCTTGCTCCAGGAGAATGAAACACAGGCAAACTGGTTTTGTCAAGGCAAGGGGAACTCGGGGTGTATTTTTCCTTCCTTTCATATCTGTCTGATTCTGGAGATATCTCCGCAGGTACCGTTCTGTTTGTCACGTTTATCAGTGTTCCATCAGAACAGAGAGTTCTGATCAGGCAGAGCCTGATAATAAATCCCCCACTCACCAAACCCGTTTATTCACTTACTGAATGAAATACTTTATTTTGAGGAAATAAAAAATATTTTAGGCTTTGTATAGCGAAAATGGGGAAAAAATATTTTCAGGTCAGTTATGCAATTTGTGATGGTTTCTTGTTCTGATCCAGTGTTGTACAACATTGTGGTGAAGCTGGGGGATTGATCCCAGTGATGCTCTGCTCCTTGATTTGCTTGAAAACAGCAGAGGGTTTGCTTGTGCAGGCTGCAACGTGCCCATCTTGCCTTTCGAGTCAAATTCCATTTTGCTTCTATTATCACTGGATGGAGTAAGCAGGTTTAATTATCTCTATTGTGTTAAATGGTTTCCAGATCAGAGGTAAGTGCCTCTAAGCAATAGGTAAAATAATGTTCTCCATCTGCGCCGCTTTGGGATGCGGATGCTGTGTGTGTGTTGCTGAGATGTTGTTATACCTCTGTCTGTGGCCCGGAGACAGCGGGCTCGGAGTCCACAACTCGTGATTAGGGGGTTTNACAGAGCATTGGCAAGGGAGACATGAATATCCCTCAGTGTGGCATGTCGAGATGAGCTCCTCGTTCGCAGGCTCGGAGGAGTTCAGGAAGTTCACAGGCTACCTAAGGACAAAAGAGTTTTGTTCCAGGCGTGCACTCTGTCCTTGGTAACACAGCGTTGCTGGCCTGGGAACGTCTTCAGGTTATTGAGCTGAAGAAAAGCCTCCAGTTGACAATCAACTTGGCACTCGCACGATGCATCTAATCCAGAGGTTTTATACAACAGCTCCTCTGCTGCGAGGTCGCGTTGGCGGTGAGTGGGTCAGAGGGATGTTCTGGGCTGACGGCGGTGGTGGGGTCAGGACGGCGGTGGTGGGGTCGGGACGGCGGTGGTGGGGTCGGGATGCCTGGCTCCACGTGCATCACTGGTCATCTGTCACGGTGCTCGCTCGATCCTCTTGCATAGAAAGAGGGGAAAAAAAGCCCATGAAACCCAGACACGATGACTAGACTGATACGGATTTTTGGCCACTTACCTATAAGATTTTTTTGAAAGCTAAAATGTCACTGGGAGGGAAAGAAAACGCTCTGGGGTGCAGGCGATCTGATATGGAGGCACTGGTCCCAGTTCCTCAGCGGGAACGTTATTGTCTCCGGAGAAGCCGTGCGTACGTTTCTTTTTATACCAAATGAGCAGATAGCAATTTCCTGCCTCGCTTATGTTTCGGGGCCATAGTCTGCCTCCGTCTTCCCCCCGCTGCAGAAATTCACGGCAGCGTGAGGAATGCGGTATCTGTCAACACGTGCTGCGAGAGAAATACAGAAGCCTAAAAGTAGGACTTGACAGGAGGCGGATGCCTGTGTTTAAAATAATGAAATACCCTTTCCTGCTCGTTGTGTTTGGGTGAGTTACAGGAGGAGGAGGAGGGGAGGAAGGCTGCAATGAATGCCCTGCTTTTGTGCAGAGAACATGTCACAAATGCAGCAGGTAACAAACCGCTGTCGGTCTGGGGACAGAAGCAAAACGTCGCCCGTGTGGTCCCATGGCAAAGTCAACCTGGAAGGATTTTTGCTGAAATGAATAAACTTCACCAGGGTTTTGTCTTGAGCAGCTCTGGCTCTGGGTACTTTCTAACCTTGGTTACACCTGCCTGCTGGTTGGCTTTTTTTGGCTAAAAACCTGCTTCTGTCCTTCTGCATGTGCTTAGTAGCAGACCAAGCTGCCCAAACTGTTGGTGCTGGTTTTCTGCCTGATGTACAGGTTTGAGGCACTCGAGCATCAGTCCAAATTCTAACCAGTTACTTTGCTGTTAGATTTAATTGGAGAATTTTTTGGACCTGTTTTCTTAAACCTTAAATAGCTAAATTTGAATGGCTTCTCCAGCCTGGGTTGGACCCCTGAGTGTTGTGAAGGTCTTGACACCGTGTGTCGTCACTGTCACCCCTGGTTTCCATAGTGTGGGTACCAAGAGCAAAAAATCCAGAGTCTTGTGTGGAGTCAGCCCCAGTCTTGTCATGTCTGAAAAATGATCGTGTGGATAATTGTGATAAGATAAATGGCTTGATTTTCTGCTTTTTCTGGAAAAAAAAAAAGAAAAAAAAAAAGGTGGTGATGCTGGTCACTGAAGTGAGGGATCACCTGAGGTGGTTGAAGATGCTGGTTTAATTGGAAGGTTTGCTTCTAGCTCCACAGTTAATTCTCCGGAGAAGGTCTAATTGCTTGGCGCTAACGCAACAACTTTCATCTGCGGAAGATGATTAATCTGTGCTGCTCTCTCCCTGGAGCCTACGGAACAGTGCCCTCTCGTGTGCAGCGCGGAGATGAGCTGGGGATGATAAATCCCCTTCCAAACTAGACCTCATCTGTGGAGCGTCGGGGGGAAATTAGGACTGACCTGTCCCCACGTGTTGCTTTGCTCCGTTTTCCTCCTGGTGCTCTATGGGGTGTGATGGCTGTCGAGGCTTTTGTGTACTGATATTTCAAAATATGTAAATGAACGAGCACTTTTTTTTCTAATCATAGTTAATAGACTGAATTTCTTTATTCTAGTGGGGGCAAGCCTAGAGGCGTCCCCTATTTTCCTGCCTCTCAAGCTGTGGCCAGCATAGACTCATCTAGCAGATGGCAGCAATCGCGCTCGGGTGCCAGAAACTGGCGATGAAGGTGTAGAATGCAATTTCAGAATAGTCCCAAAAGAAAAGATTCAACACTAATACATGTGTTATACATTGCTGGGTTTTTTTTTTTCATTGTTGCTTGTCGCTCTAGTGGGACCGTTTCAAATGAACGGTGAAATCCTTGCTTTGCCATAGACTCTACAAAGGAGAGAAGCCTGTGTGCTCTCTCCCGTGCTGCTCTTTGGATCTTCCTTCTAGTCCTGGCCTGGTGCTGTGCAAAAACCCCGTCATTTTGCTGGTTGTATAATTAATTGCAGTCTCGGTATGGTAGCGGTGGTCCTTGTGTTCTGTGTCTGTCTATTGCCGTGTTTTACTCTTGGCTACTCTTCCGATCGGCCAACAGTTTGTGTTCCTTGTCTACAGGGACTTAGCTGAGCAACGTTATCCTGCCCGAAGCTCTTAGGTGTTTTTCACAGAGATTTTATTTTTATATATGGCTAGATACGAAAAAATCTTAATTACAGACCAGTATGTGTAAAGTTTTGACTGGTGCTGTAATAAAGGCACTAATTAATGCCCTCTGGACGTGATGAATCGGAGATGATTATGTGTGATGTGTGTATTGGTCACACCGTGCTGCCATGGGCAGAGTGACATTGTAGGAGAACCCTGGGTTGGGGGGTGCTTGCTTTCTGAACATATTTAGAAATAAATAATCTAGGTGTAAGACTTAAACCTTTAATGAGGTTTATAATCCTGCTGCTCTGGTGCCTCCAAACTTGTGGAGAGAGGAGAGTCTGTCTGTCTTTTTTTTTTTTTTGGCTGTGTTGTGGGAGTGTTTGTGTAGATGTATTTAATCTCTGACGAGATGGAGGAATGCATGTTAAATAAACATGAAGTTTAGGCACTTTCTAGAATTGGGTGTGTTTGCCTGATTTTATTTTTATTTTTTTTTTTTTTTTTTTAGGAAGGGATGTGTTTGGATGAAGGATTTGTATTTTGCAGTCAGGTTCCCTTTGAGCTCACTCCAGTGCCTGAGATCTGCGTTCAGCTCCAGGATGCTGCGTTCAGCCAAGGGAAGCCATCAGGGGAGGGGGTTGCATAAGCCAGAGATGTGGCCCATGCGGGTGAGCCCCTGGAGAGGAGGGTCCCGCTGGGCAGGGCTGTGTGTGGGGTGCAGCATCTGCCCTTTAGGATCTTGCTGTTGAGCTGTGAGTTGCAACTGATGGCATTTCATAGAATCATGGAACAGTTTGGGTTGGAAGGGACCTTGGAGATCATCTCGTTCCACCCCCTGCCATGGGCAGGGACACCTCCCACTAGCCCAGGTTGCTCCAAGCCTCATCCAGCCTGGCCTTGGACCCCTCCAGGGAGGGGGGAAGCTTGGTCCTATTTTTTGCTTCTTTAATCAGTTGCTGCTTCTGAGCATGCAGCTTCCAGAGTGGTCTTTCTGGTCAGGGGTTGGCGGCTCCTTTGTTTGCAGCAAGAGGGATACCCACCACCTCTTGCACCAGCCTGGTGGGAGAAACAACTGAACTTTGTTTTGGCCAAGATAACTGGAACAATAGAAAGCTCTGCTCAAAGAACTGGCCTTGCGGAAAGCCTGAATCCCAACTGACTCAGGGCAATCTGAAGGGTTTTCCCAGAGCACGTTTGAGAGTACAGGGCTGGAACCCCGACCGGCTTGCGGGTGTGTGTGTCTGTATGTGTCAGAAGTGGCGAATGGGCCAGGAAAAATCCACAGAAGTGATGGTGCTGTGCCCCAGGGAGGTGCCAAGAGAATGAGAGGTTTCTCAGGCAGAGCGTTGGCTATGGAGGTAGACTTGGAAATGTCTGCGGGGAAATTCTCTTTCTACTGGAGTCAGGGAAAAATGACTTTGCGTGTGCATTTTTCAGTTAAACAGGAAGCTGCTTGACTCTTTCTCTTGGAAACCAGGCAAGAAGAACTTGGGTATGAGCTAACCGTGCAGGCTGAAAGGGCCGAGACTGCACCTCTGGTTCTTCTGCTCATTACTTGACTCCCAGACCCTTGCTCTGAGCTTGCTGTTGAATCCAAAGCAGAGCAGCGGTGCTAATGCCACTGTTGGGACCTAGGGTCTGCATATGTTGGAGGTGGTGCAGAGATCTTCAGATGGAAGCAGCATCATTGAATGATGCCCCAGTGTCCTTGCTGGGAGGCCAGGCTCATGCCCCTGAAGGTGGGACTGGTCCATGGTGGTCTGGGCTGGTCCAGCTGTGTGCAGGTGGCTGCTGAGGGCTCGGGGCTCTAGTTTTCCTGCTTGTTATGGGTGTAATGCCAAAATTGTCTGTCCTAACATTGCATTTCCACGGAAAGGCTGTAACAGCGATTCCATGTTCTTACAATCCTTCTGCTCGGATAAAAATCAGATCTTAACAAATGTGAGCACTGAGGACTAAAGACTTTTATTCCAATATCTTTTTAATTATCAAGGTGGGGAATCACGTTTTACAAACTACAATAAATTTTATTATCGTTTGTGTGAGGACTTACAGTAGATTACACCAGACATGAACAAAATTCCTTTTCTAAGGTTTATTTGTCACTTGTTGAACTCTAGAAGAATGAGCTGCGAACTGAACCAGAGCGTTACAGATATAATCGAAAGGATGGCTTGTATTTGCGGTTTGGATTAGCCTAGTTTGATTCCAGATTGTGAACAATTTGACATCTGTGAAATCCAAAGCAGGCAGTTATGCTTTGTTAAGGTCTAGCTGCTGCTATTGTCAGTAGGTAATTTGTGAAGTCTGCAGTGCTGAGTTATGGCTGTTGGCTTTGGAAGGAGCTTCACTTATTTTTTTCTTTTGTTTGTACTCATTGGTAATCCTGGTGTTGACTCGGGGCTCCTGTGGAGCCTGCTGCCGTAGGCAGATGTGGAGAAAGGGTGGCTTTGGTAACGAGGAGCATCCACCCTAAAATCAT
>VZTO01018778.1:25313-39190 GCA_013400615.1 Syrrhaptes paradoxus | reverse complement strand
CTAATTCTAGAATTGTGAGTAGGAGTAGGATGGATGCGGTTAGGATGGAGATTGTTGGATGTGGAAAGAGGTAGATAAATTTTGAATTCCCAAAGTTCTCATTCTCCCCAAACTGGAGGAATTCCATTTGGGAAGTGATATTTTGGTTTTGCCTGTGAGGCAGGTAGGTGCAATTGTGTTCTTTGGATCTGCTTTTTCAAAAATAAACCATTAAGACAGCAACATGGAGAAACTGTTGAGTTACACTGTGAAGTAATTCAAAATCATAAAACAGAACTACAGCTCTAAGAGTAACAGTCCCTCAGCTGCAAGGCATGTATCTCCCACTTTAATATATCCCATGAAAATGCATAAGGAAACTTAATTGTGCCTTTACTAAAATTAGCTTAGAAATCATCTTCATTTCTGATGTGGAATTTTGTGAGTCCTCATTTTCTATTATCATGACTGGTTTTTGCACATGGATATTTTTACTTTCAGTCATGGTTATTTAAACAGGTTCTTTTGCGCTAACAGTAGAGGAGCAGTACAATCCAGTAGCTCTGGTGCTAAACCAGTATCGTGGCATGCTTCCTTTTTCTCCTACAGGGTCATGGAAATGCCTTATGCTTATCAGTGCTGTGCCTTTGGAGCTTGTGAGAGCCACTACAAAATCTCCAGCCAATGGAACAAAGATGAGAATAGCAGCATAGACGATTTTCACAGGAAGGATGCTGGGCTGTTACAAATTCAAGGTAACTGGCATCTTGGGCTTTTAGATCTACCTGAAGGCTGTGAGCAGCCTGTGATGTTAGACAAATCCAGGACTCTTTTACAGTCACAGAGGCAGCCTCTCCCTCTCTCTTACCTGATAATATGTTATTTAAGCATTCCTATGCTTAGCAAACTTCTTTCAGGTCTGCCTTTAAAAAATCTCACTCACTGATCTTTCCGTCCAAATAATACTATAGTAATGTGGGAAGTGAGATCTTCCCTTTATTTGAGAGGGAGGGAAGTGGTGCTGCTATGTAATAGCCAGGCCAGCAAAGATTCAGTTTCTTGCCTTGGAAGTAGCAATCTATCCTTGGTTCTCCTGCTGTCCACAAGTTTCAGGATGAGTCACAGAGCTTATGTGGCTACTTTGGCATAGCTGACAATATTTTTTCCTGGCACTTCCTGGGTACCAGAGTGCATCTGCTCTCCAGAACAGAAGACTACTGTGTTTTTCTTCCCCTTCAGCACAAGGTCTGTTACTTGACCTGTTACCTATTAACTGCTACATAGGTGCACATGTGTGTTATACAGTCCTGCTGCTTTCTGTGCTATCTCCACTCTTGCAAACAGTAAGTCTCAAGAGTTCAGGGCTAGCCATAGCAAGAATAGAGCCGAGGATACATGGTAGAGCAATGACATAAGAAACACAAAAAAACTTGGGTTAATTCTTAGTAGCCTGGCACAACAGCAGAATTCATATTTTAAACTCCTTCCTAGGCAGTCATCACACTGCAAATTACGTGATGGAGAGCGTACCTGTAAGTGATTATTTTCAGAGAAGTGATGATGCCAACTTTTTAAATAATCCTGAGTACAGTAATTCAAAACCAAGTGGGCATACATCTGTCTTTACTCACAGTTTGTCAGGCAAAGAGACAAGACCAGGCCTTAAATACCACAGATATTTTTGCAATTTGCACTAAAATAAGTTTTCCTGAAAACTGCAGTATCAAATCTGGGTATTTTCTCCCCAACAGATGAGCGTGACTTTGAAGACTTTTTCCTTGACTTTGAAGAAGATTTGAAAGCTCATCATTCAGTGCAATGTTCACCTTCTCCAGGTATGAAACTGACAGCCAGATAGGAATCCAAGCACAGTATTACCAGATATTCTAGATGCAGAACAAACTCTAAATCTGATATTGGGACAGTAACATGATGTTTAGCAATAATTTGATGAGATTAATACAGATACATTGCACAATAATGTAAAGTATTGCATTGAAGTCCAGAAAACTGTTCAGCTACTAAATTCATCTATGAGTGAAACAGAAGTTTTACCCAGTACTCGGGCAGGTCCTCACTCCAGGCCCCTTTTCACAGCAATTGATCCCCTTATCAAGGGAATGAGAGAGGAAAGATTCTGTTCTACCAAGACACAGATGATAAAGGGGAGCAGAATCTTTACTTGCTCAGTCTTTTGCAAATATAAAGTTATTCATGTGAACTTCACTGAATTATTCCACACTTGAACAACACACAGTTTAGTTCAATGTCTAGGAAATACCAAACACAACTGTATTAATGTACACAGTCCCTCAGAAAGGACACCCAGCACTGTCATTTTCTTTCCAGAATAGTGCATCCCTAGCTTCGCAGTGTGGCAGAAAAGAAAAAGAAATACCTTGACTGAATTGCAAAGCTACAGGCCATAGGTGCCACTGAAAGTTTCCTTTAAGGCAAGGAAAGAAACGTGTCTTTGGAAAGTCACTTCTAGCTTTAGCAGTTGTATTCATAAGTTTTGCTTGCTTGATTCAGCACATATTTTCCCTAGACATTCCTTCATTGTGAAACATGAACAAAAAAAACCCAAGTGACAACTAGTACTCCAGCATTCATTCCAAGCCAAGATTCTTGTTTGTAACAGTAAATAATAACAAATTGTTAAAACTTATGTAAAAAGCAATAGAAAAGATAGGAAGCCAAAGAATTTAGAACCATTTGACCATCACATATTCTCCTATGGCCTAAATTTAACTACTGAGTTCATTAAAACATCAGTGTCTTCAAGATAAGTTATCACCAGACCCAAGAGAAAATTTAGCTTTCATGCTGATCTTTCAAATGGTATCTTAGAAAAGGTTGCAAGCTAACACAATAAATGCTTACGCCTACTTGATGGGAACAGCTGTAGTCAAATGGACCTCATCTCAGCTGCAGGGTTTGTGTCTTCATGGAGAAGCACAGAGCACTGTGAGAGACTAGCTTAGAGAGAACATATCTGGCTCATACTGATATAAATAATGTTTCTCAGACTGCAGAGCGTTCAGCTTCAACTCCACAGCTTATGCATCTCAGTTCTATGAGAATATGCAGCAGGCTTCAATCATAATGACCTGACTTTGAGGTCAGGTGACCTAATGAGCCACAGGTCATCAGAAGCCCCTCCAAAACAGCACCACTTCCAAATGCAAAGACAGCCTAAATTTTCTTGAACTGTGTTATAAGGTAGCTAAAATGCATCTGTCCATATTCTTCCCCAGGACTCATTAGCCACCTATCCTAATTTAGTGAGAGATGTCTTGTTCAGCTTTTTTCACACTCTGACAAACATCACAGCATTTCTTGAAACTACAGACTGGGCATTCACAGTGCACTTGTACTGACAGGCAAAAAAAGAAACCCATAGAGTGTTTGGGTTGAGGGATGAAGACTCTTGTGCACCATTAATGCAACATGCATATCAAGGTCTCAGATTACTCCAAATGAAGAGCAAATTTCCAGCTCCCCTTTTGGACTGAAATTAACTGCTTGGCTGTGCTGAGAACATGCAAGAAGCATGAAATTTAATGTCATAGAAAGCACAAAATTATTTTTTAGTTTACATGGGTATCCCTTGCCCTTTTTATTTTGTCATTTCAGGTCCCTTCAAACCATGTGACCATCTGTTTGGTAGCTGGCTGACCAGAATTGGAGTGTGGACCATAGTGGGTTTGACCTTTATTTGCAATGCACTGGTGTCTGCTACAGTTTTCAGATCACTGTTGTATATGTCCCCTGTAAAACTTTTGATCGGTTTAATGGCTATTGTAAATGCCTTGATGGGTCTGGCCAGTGGAGTACTGGCTAGCGTGGATGCATCAACTTTTGGTAGCTTTGCTCAGTATGGAGCACAGTGGGAAAGTGGAATTGGTTGCCAAATAACTGGCCTTCTCTCAATTTTTGCCTCAGAGGCTTCCATTTTCCTCCTTACCCTAGCTGCACTTGAACGTGCATTCTCTGTAAAGCACGCTACAAAGTTTGAAACAAAATCCTCCATTGCTGGTGTAAAAATTGCCATTTGCTTTTGCTTTCTCTTGGCACTAATGATTGCGGTGATACCACTCCTCACTGGGAGTGAGTATGGGGTTTCTCCGCTTTGTTTACCACTACCGTTTGGAGAACCCACTGCTATGGGCTACATGGTAGCACTGGTATTGCTGAACTCCCTGTGTTTTCTGGTAATGACTATTGCTTATACAAAGCTCTACTGTAGTTTAGAAAAGGGGGAACTAGACAACATTTGGGATTGCTCTATGGTCAAACATATAGCCTTGCTACTTTTTACTAATTGCATTCTTTATTGCCCTGTGGCCTTCTTATCCTTTTCCTCCTTGCTAAACCTCACTTTTATTAGCCCAGAAGTGATCAAGTCAATACTGCTAGTGATTGTCCCGCTGCCTGCGTGTCTAAACCCACTCCTTTACATACTTTTTAATCCACAATTTAAGGAGGACTTGGGAAGTCTGCGAAAGCAAACTTTGTTATGGAGGAGATCAAAACATGCTAGTCTGATCTCTGTGAATTCAGAAGACATAGAAAAACAATCTTGTGACTCAACACAAGCATTGGTAACCTTCACAAGTGCCAGCATATCATATGACATGCCTACCAGCAATTCACTAATGCCATCGTCTTACCAAATGACAGAAAGCTGCAATCTTTCATCAGTCGCATTTGTTCCATGTCGCTAGTTTCAGTGGAAGTACAGAAAATATCCTATGTTTACAAATTTTTTAAACCAGAAAGTAAGTATGGGTGTGTGTATACAAGCTAGAGAGTGCCTCTGAATTACTGTTACACACATCAGAAAACAGACAATGACAAAACTTGCAGCAGGCTGAAAATCCAATACTTGAGCCTTCTCAGCCTGCTTTTGAATTGCTGGGATGAAGAGAAAAACTGAAAGCTGCTGCAGTCTTATCAGCTGCTTTCTTAAAGTAGCACTACTCAGAAAGGGCATCAGTTGGTCAAGAGCAAAAATACCATGTTAAATTGGTAAGCTTTTTTTTCAAAGCATCACCTGGTACAGTTTGTTTCCAGGTCTTGGGGGTTTTTTCCCTTTTATTATAATTTGGCTTTAATAATAATTTTTCAGTGCCATGATTACTTTTCTAAGCATCTGTGTATGGCCCTCATTCAGCAAGGTATCTAAGTGAAAGAGTAGCCCTGCTGAAGTCCTAAAGGTTTCTGCAAAATAGACTTTGATGAAGTTCCATGTTTTATAAAGCTGATTTAATAGTTTAACTGGCAATGGGTTTGGTGTTTAGAAGTCATTTGCCTTGACAAAGTATTTTTAATTGTCAGCTAAACCTACAAAAGTGACAAGGTGTGAAAGAAGTTAATCAAGATCCTGTTAAGCACTTAAAATGCAATTGTAAATGGCAAGCCATTGTCACATGGATATTTTTCTAGTGAGGTTCTGCACAGTTTGGTCCTGAATTGCTACCATGCCAGTAGAATTACTCCCAGAACCACAGCTGATGAAATTGTCAGATGATTCATAGAATTTGAGGGTGGAAAATACTACATAGAAAGTCATCAATTCAAAAAGATGGGCATGCTGAGGGCAATTAAAGGACACCAAAGATACTCACATAGAAATGTTAATTTAAGGTAATTTGTCTAGGAACAAAACTGTAGTGCTGTTCATGGCATGATCTCTGTCCTATGAAACAGTGATTCTAGAAGGCCTCTAGTTCATGGTCACTATGTTGAAGATTTAGAAGCCACTTAGTTCTTTCGGCTAAGGATATTATCCAATATCAAGCCAATATCAAGTAGGAGTGAAGAGGTTGTATGATCTGTGTTCTCAGTGCTGATGCAAGCACAACTGGGATATTTCAAACAGTTCTTGCACTCACATGCCAAAAAGAACATTGTGGAATTGAAAAGGATGTGAATATAATAAATGTAAAGCAGCTTAAGAAAGAAGTGATTTGATCACAGTTTATAAGCAGCTACTTCTGGGAAACAAGTTTGACACCAGAGGACAACTCAGTCAAGAGGAAAAGCATCTGGTAAGATCAACTGGAAGTTGACATTAGGGATATGCAGCATAGAAATAAAGGTGCAAATTATTGACAGTGATGGTCATTAGCTAGTGGAGCTCTCTATCACCAAAAATGTCTAAATTCAAATTGGATATATTGCCAAAAAAGGTATTGGAGCAGCTATTGGATTCAAGGAACTTCTCATGGCTTTAGTTTAGGAAAAGGATGGATTAGATTAACAGAGTTCCTCTCTGTCTTTAAATCTGTTAATACTTTGTTGAATCAAGGCACGTATGTTTACACATCAGAAGCATCCCAGTTAGAAACTTCAAGTCTTTGCCAAGTCTACTGTCAAAATATCTTAGAGGACAGAGCCACTTTCACTTCCCTGGCTAAGCCATCAGGGGATATTCCAGTAATCTTTTCTCAGAGCTGGCACCTTTTGCTTGAGTGAGCTGATAATTTAAGACATGAAAGAGCACAAATCTACTTTTTTTTGGTGTTAAAAATAGCTCCCTGAGGAGTAACATTTAATAGCCCAGTACTCACTGCTCAGTTAATGGCCACTCAACCTCCAGGTGAATGAGGCTAATTTTTTAACATTACCAAGGTTAGGCTAGCCCAGTAATTAAGGTAATCAGTTACAGATGATCTCTGTTGTTCATCTGTTACGGTATATAAAACTTCCTGGGACTCAAAGAACGGATTTTCACAATGAAGAATTTGTTGCCAACAATAGATATGCCTTGATTTTCTTATCCATTCACACTGGCATATTTTTAGTTTTGCAGTTACAGATGGCATCAGTTGACTTTGGCTGACATGTTCATCCTTCAGAAAAAAAAAATGAATCAATGCCGAAATTTTGTATGATAAAGTCAGCTGAGTACTTATCTTAATCCTCTATCTCTTGTGGCTTTTGAAGCAGTGCAGCATACAGCTGGAGAACGATGCCTGAAACCACTTTGGATTAAACAGAGGATCAGTCAACCATTGCACGATACCTATTACCATGTTTACTTAGCTTTAATTTAACTGGGGTCCATCTGTGCTGTGCTGCTTAATGTCAGTGAAATTCCTTTCAGCTCGCTATATTTAAGAAGTTTGTAAAGTGACTTGAGAAGCAAATAATGTTATAAATCTAAAGACTAGTTAAAGAAAGCTTCTTTTATCAGAACTTTTTTAGCTTGCAGAAAGTCCTAAAGGCTTTGTGTCTTATTTTTATAAGCATATTTGAAATATTTTGATCAGATATTTTAAACATGAAATTGTTAAAATTCATTTAATAGATTTTTAAAGTAAAATGTGTAAATATAGAACTGTATTTATTATTACAGTGAAATGCATCCACAGTAAAGGACATGAGATTAAGCCTTGTACAGTTTCATATTGATATTTGCTATATTTTCTGCTTATATATATTACTAAATTCATTATCTGTAAATAATATAATGTAAATGTGTAGTGATTGTAAATAGGTGACATGCTTTCTTTTCTATCAGTGTTCCAAACATATGTAAGTTGTAATAAAATGTGACTAAACAGAAAAGAGTATTTAATCAGTACCCAACACCTCACAAAATTGCATGCATCCTCAATTAATCCTTCCCAAGTTATTGTAATGCTTACACTAACCTCCCCAGATGTCTGAAATTCTTGGCAAACGTTAGATGCCCAGGGAGAAAAAAAATGAAGAATAGTGCTTCATTTCAACACAGACTACGTCTTTTACCAAAACTTCACTCACAGACCCTTGTGAACAGATGCTGGTCCCTGTGCATGCTGTCCATATCTCAGTGACAACCTCTCACGATTGCCACGTGCGAGACTGGTACCTCTGTGTGACAAGGGCATGCATCAGGTCAGGCAGTGAATGTGCATGAGTTACCAGCAGGCTTCAGACCGTATTGGACCACATGAGAGATGAGGTTCTGCTGCTCTAGGCTGCTGCTTTTGGTGAGGCAGCAGATTCTCCCACATGCTTCCTTATTTTCTCTCCAGTCCCTTATGTGGCAGACAGAGTGGGTCAGGGGATGACTGTACAGCTGGCAAAGTTCATCTGATACATGGCAGAGAGGCAGCAGCACTGTCACATATGAAATGCAGAGGATGCAGATACTAAGGGCAAATGAAAGGTGGGGCTTAAAGCATGGGACTTGGAAAGAGTCAGATTGCTCGGGCTGCACTAGAAGTTACAGCTCCGTGGAATTAAAGACAGGCAGTAGCTATGCACAGTCATGTCATCATCAAGGCATCAAGGAAAAGTGAGACAGTGGATGCATTCCTGTTAGGAGAGACTGCAGCACAGGACTGTTATATGTGTGTGGTTTGTCAGAGATCATGATTTGTGAGTCATTTCTGCGAAGAACCTGAAAAAAAGAGGTAAAATACCAATGAAGTAAAAACTCTGAGAAAGCAAATGTTTAGTCAGGCATTCACTCCGTATGGTAAGTAACACATTACAAAGTTAAACAAAAAAAAAGAAAGTAAAATGATCCGAGATGTAAACTGATTTTAACAGGGAATGTGCAGATTCTCAGCATAGATAAGGAGGCTAGAGTGGAGGGGGTCATTTCAGACAGAAGGGCCAGTGGAGAAGAAGTCATTTTGGTGAGTTTCAGAATAGTCTTGAGATTGGCTAGAACCAGCAGTGAATGGGTGTGAGAAAAACATTCATTATCTTTAGAAGGAAAAAAAAAACAGAAGCATGACAAAAATAGCGTAGGGAGGAGGGAGGGCTTCAAGAGAGAGGATGCGAACAGGGGCAGAGTTTTATGGGACATTAAGAAGGGTGGTGGAGTTTTGTGAAGGATGAAGAGCTGAGAGTGGATACAAAAGGATGGAAGCAGTGTGATGGCTGAGGAGATTGAAGTGCTAAGAAAACAGGTGGTGAAGAGGCTTTCACATGCACTTATTTGCACCAGACAGCATAAGCAATATTAGGACTTGGGGACAATAAGGGAGAAGAATGAAATTGTGATATTTGAGGAGGGAAATACCACAGCTTGAGCATACAAGGGAAAGATAATTACTACAAAGGAAGGATGGCTCATTAGTGAAAGCCTCAGTGCAGAAAAAAGGCATCAAGGTTATACATCTTGGTACGTGGAAGGAAGTTTTTTAATTATGTACCAAATAACGAGCTGTAGTGCTTGTGGTCACAGCTTCCGTGTTCTGGGCAATGTACTGTCACATGTAAGTACAGGTGGCTTCTTCCTTAAAGCACTCACACCACAGACATGTAGTGTTATCTGCAGTAACAACTGAAGGAGAGTTTACAGCAGGCTCATGCTATGGGTTATTTAGGTACAGCAGACAGCACGCCACCTGCTCACTACTCTGGCACACTAGATACATTACCAAGTTGTATCTGGGAATTTGATCCTCAGGGAAGTTGCAGATACATCAATGGCCAAGGAAAAATTGCTAGTCAGAGGTATAAGTGAAAGCCATAAAGATGGGATCACCTGTAAGAAAAATGGATGGGGATAAAGGCCAAGCCTTAGCAGACACTAGCAGAGAAGTGTAGAAAATGATACTGCAGGAAAAATGCTGCATCAGCTGGGCATGTGGCTTTATACTTCATTCCCAAAACAGGTGAGAACATCCCTGGGTAGTCTGGTGGTCATACTCAATCTTGAATTGCGACCAACCACTTGCACAGTCCTTGCTGCTGCTGCTGCTCCATGTTTGCTTTCTTCCTTAGTGGCCTAAATATACTAGACAGCAAGAAAGTTGCTGCTGTACAAAGTATCGGACTATTTCCTCTCTGTATCTGTAATAAGAATTTCAGCTTTACAGTATTGGGAACCAGTTATTTCCTCTGACTGTTGTATGAAACACTGGAACAATAATCTCAATCAGACATTTCTCTGTCATCAGTTTAGGTTGCTGTATGAAAGTTGAGGTATTGCTGAAAACCTCATTAATCAACCACTTAAGAAAGGCCCAAATAATTAAAAATGTAGGAAAATTAATGTTCTTCCTTCAGAAAAGCACTGGAAGACAAGGAAGTGGAGACAGAAGAGTAAGAACATGAATACGGGAAAGCTAACAATAAAAGACTAGAACTAGGATCACAGCAGCAACAACAGTGTTAGAAAACCCTTTCCAGCTCCCTGAGGCACGGTGGTTGTGCTGATACTCAGGTGCTGCAGGAGAACGTGGCTCTCAATCTCCAGCAGAGCCACACTCCTTCCGCCAGCAAAGGATGGACCAGCATCTCCACCAACCGCAACAAGGACCTCATGTTCTCTCACGAACATGTGCCAATCAAAGGACAAATCTGTCATTCACCAAGAATGTTATTGTGAGAAATAATGTGGATATTATTGTATATTATAAAAACTAGCCTAGGAAGTTGATTCAACTCTTTTTATCTGTCTTCGCTTGAAGAGAGTCCCAGCTACATGATACAAGAAATTTAAAAGAAAAAGGCAAATTTACCCATGCTAATAAATAAAGTAGAAGGAATTCCATGTGTTACACCTAACACTTGCAAACGTACTGGAAAAAAAAAAAAAAAAAAAAAAAAAAAAAAAAAAAAAAAATTAATAAAAAAAAAAAAAAGCAGTATCAACATTAAGAACATCTTGTTCACATAACGAGAATCACAGACCTGTGCTCCAGTGACTCTGGAGACATAGGAAATATGAGTATGTTCCTTCCATAAAACAATTTGTTGTGGCATTGTCAAAATTATCTAAGGATCTGATCTCAGTCACAGAAAAAAACAAACATTAAGAATATTCCTCTTGAGAGCTGGTCTGCAGCCAGGATTTCTAAAAAACTCAGTCACAGACAAAGAGTCCACTCAAAATCCCCGTTTAATCTTTTCACAGCTGTATTTTCCACTTGTCAAGCAAAAAATATGCCTTAATTAATAAGGGTAAAACCTGTCCATCTGTGAATCTAAAGACTTCCACTAAGTATTATGTATGCATATAACCAAGAGTCTTCTCCAGCCAGCCTTGAAGGTCTCAGGACTCCAAAATTAATACTTGAAGGAAGTTTCAAACATGTCATTTTTGTCTGGTGCCATTCTTGATACGTAATCATTGTTTTAACAGGTGTCTTCTGATATTAATTTGGTTCCATGCATAACAACAGCTTCTCAAGACTGTCTGTGGATGTCACTGTGGTTATTGTCAGCATTTGCAGCTTACGAACTGACCTTTTCCTGGAGGAAGGAGCTCTCCTGGCCTTCTAAGAAAAAAGAAATTGGGGAGATTGTTCTACTAGAAACAGGTTTTGTCTCCTGTAGGAAATACCACAGCCTTCTGTGAAATCCTCATAGGCATCTTTTCTGGTCAACTGTGAAAATGAACACCAGAAAGTGTAGTGCAGTCAGGGAATAAATTCTAGGATATGAAATCAGTCTGAAGTCTGCAACGTTAACAGGTGTCTCAGCACTTCTCTCCCTGAACATTGTTGTCAGTCAGCAAACGAAAGAGGAGCCAAGAGCATTGTTCCAGGGAAGTACATTGAACAGATGATTGATGAGAACATGTCTAAACCACAGCAAACTAGTGAAGCAGAAGAGCCAGTGATTGGCATCTTAATTAATGAAGTGGGAAAATAGTTCCCCGACTTAATTGAATGCCCTGCTGTGAATGTAATGTATGAGGAGTTTTGCTTATTTGATATATACTTGTGACAGGGTACAGACAATCCTCTATACTGTTGGATTTTCCTGTGGGTGGTTTGTTTTTTGAGGGTTTGTTGTGGGTTTTTTTTGTAGGTTTGGGCAACTGGCAATATTCTGGAGTTTGTGATGTTTCAGCATATTCCCCAATACTAAGTTGGGGAATACAAATTTCATACACAGATTTCTCTGAGCTGACTGTTCCTCAAGGAAACTGGACGTTGCTTGCTGCTAGAGTAGCCATAGTTCTACACATTTGCTCTTTTGTTTGGTGAGGACATGGTATATTTGATACTTATTAAATTCAGTGTGATAGATGAGCAAACGTTTTACAAACAAGTTTAACACCAGCCCACATCTCCAGTCTGTGGAATATAGAGAGGCTTGAGATGTTCCAGTTGCTGGAATGGTCGTTGCTTATCTTCTCACTTGAAGATCTAAAATCCATCATATTAGGTCCTACGCCAAAATACAAGAAAATATAGCAAGTCAAAGTTTGCAAGACCTGCCCTGCAAGAAGGCATCTCAGTTCACAACTTTCAGGAATGGTCTTTAGCAATTTTCATCCTGACCCAATTTGCTGACTTAATATTTTAAAAGGCAAAAATAGTACTACATTCCTGAGAGTCCATTTAATGTCATTCAATTTCAGTATGAAGTTCTTAAGGCTAGAGCCTAGATCTCCCCACCTTGGGCAGGGATTAGGCCCTTCGTTTACCCTACAAACTCCAGTGACAACTGAAGTCAGTCGGAGTTTCCTGTTGGAGAACAGGAATCACAGAATCATAGAATGGCCTGGGTTGAAAAGGACCTTAAAGATCATCTAGTTTCAACCCCTCTGCTGTGGGCAGGGTTGCCAACCACTAGAGCAGGCTGCCCAGGGCCCATCCAGCCTGGCCTTGAATGCCTCCAGGGATGGGGCATCCACAGCTTCTCTGGGCAACCTGTTCCAGTGCCTCACCACCCTCACAGTGAAAAATTTTCTCCTAATATCTAACCTAAGTCTCCCCTCCCTTAGTTTAAAACCATTCCGCCTTGTCCTGTCACTATCAACCCAAAATCCCCACATGCCTGTGCAGAAACCCCCATTCATATTTTGAAATGCCCTGATATGGTGAAATGCTGTGACTCGGTAAGCCCAGTGAGGAGGGGACATCCTCAGAGAGTAAGGATACCTCTTTGGCACTGTCCCATTCATTTACTGCACACTCCAAAATGCTGTTGCCTTGAAGGCACCTGTGGAGAATTTCTCTGTTCAGCCACAGATTCACCCAAACACTCTGTTACCTTCCTGTTCACACAAAACCTGCTTTTCTGGGTGACGCTGGTACTTCCTTCCTGCCATGTCTACCTGCTTCTCTGTCCCACTCCTGTCATGCTTCTGGCTAAGTAATACCCAAGCTGTGCCTGTGGCACATCAGTTTAGATTCCAGAAAGCTGTTGCAGTTTTGGGGACCTGCGCTCTTGCTTGCATTTATCCCTGTGAAGGGAACTGTATATCACCTCCTAGTTTCACGAAACTTTCTTCTCAAGCTATAGAATAATTATAAGAATTACTAGAGCTGTTGATGATATAGCTATAAGCCTTAGTGTCCTGCGTACATGGAAACAGTACTGTCATCAAGTCAGAATAGGCTGATGCAGAGGCAGTGACAGGAATCACCCAACTATACATTACACTAATATACAACAACCACAGGCACAGGCCAGTCAATTGAAATCTTTCATGTGCTTTAGCAGGCAAGTTTGCATTTCTACCTGCAAAACCAGTCCAAAACCATTTCGGGGAGCTGCATGCTCCAAGGAGATGAAGAACTTTTTCATTCCATATTCATTTCAAGAATTTTAATTTTCCCTGTGCAAAGTGTGACAAAGTATTTAACTATGTCTCTTTGCACCCTTCTTTTATTTTTTTTTTTTATCCTTCTCCCCATCTTACCAGGAGGGGGAAAGGCTGGCGGGGGAGGGGAGGTTAGTGACCATGGTGGCAGCCCTGACCCAAGACAGGAGGAAACCAAAGAGGTCTGATCATAGAATCACAGAATGGTTTGGGTTGGAAAGGACCTTAAAGATCATCAAGTTCCAACCCCCCTGCCATGGGCAGGGACACCCTCCACTAGACCAGGTTGCTCAAAGCCTCATCCAGCCTGGCCTTCAACACCTCCAGGGACGGGACATCCACAACTTCCCTGGGCAACTTGTTCCAGTGTCTCACCACCCTCATAGTG
>VZTO01018778.1:0-25279 GCA_013400615.1 Syrrhaptes paradoxus | reverse complement strand
TCCAGTCTTTTTTATGTTGAGGGCCCCACATCTGAACACAGTACTGCAGGTGGGGTCTCATGAGAGCAGAGTAGAGGGGGAGAATCACCTCCCTTGACCTGCTGCTAATGCTTCTCTTGATGCAGCCCAGCACACGGTTGGCTTTCTGGGCTGCAAGCGCACACTGCCAGCTCATGTTGAGCTTCTCATCCACCAGTACCCCACTCCCAAAAGGGCCACGTGCAAATATGGGAGCAGATAGCAGGTATGATACAGAAGTTCATGGTTTATCTACCTGAAAATTGGCAGACTTGAGTGATGTAATACACAGCCTTATTCTCTAGACATTTGTCCTCCATAACTACCATTCTCAGAAGAAAAGAGCGGCTCTCCTGCATGCCATTTTTTGATGTAGTGCATGGTAATTGAGCAGCTCATCATCACCTGGACACATAAGCATTCACTGTGAAATTTGTCAGCCTTGTATTTTGAATGGCCTGAAATCTTAACATGGACACAAAGCTACTGCTCCCCTGGAGACCCAGTCCTGCTCAACCTGGCCACCCAAGTGGGCTACTCCATCCAGAGGGATATATCCTGTTCTGGAGGACATGGGGAGCTAAAGACACAAAGCCCTGAGACATTGGGAGAGAGTATGTATCTGAGGGACAATGACATTCTTGCTGAGCTGAAATAAGGCAACACAGTACACAGGATGGAAGCACAGCTAGGAACACCTACAGCAGAGTTTGGCATGTGTTCAGGAAGACGAAGAGTCAATATGCTCTGTGAGAGAAAAATACAATTTAATGGTAATAGTTGGTAAGGAGTTCCAGTCAGAACAGACTGGAAACGCTGTGAGATCACCATGGGCCAGAAAGGTTGTGCAATTACCTTAGGAGAACGGAGACTACAGGTCAGAGAAATATTATTTTGGAGTAGACTTGTTCAGAGAACATTCCCCAGCTCTCCAGCCTGAGCCCTTGTGTTGGAGGCTTTTGTCTGTGCAGTGAATGGTGCCAAAACATCTGCCCCAGGAAGTGCCACCTCTGCAACTGGAAGCAGCCTCTGTGGCTTGCTGAACAAGCAGCTTCGCAACTGAAAGTCCTGAGCCTTCCTTGCTCTAGGCTTAAATGTTCTGCAAGCACAGCACTTAACAGAAATTTGCCCATCTCTGCCCTTTCTAACACAGAGACGTTGTTGTAGAGGATGAAAGTTTGAAAGGTGGACTCTTGGAAGAAACAGAATAAAACATAACCTTTGAAGAAGCTGGAGCAAAAACATTTAAATAATCTCATAGGCACAAAGTGCCTTGTTCCAAACAGCAGCGAGGAGAAATTGAAATGGCAGAGGGCACAGGGAAGAATTGGACAGTGCCCTTTATTGGTATTGCAAAAGGGGGAAGAAAGATCTCCAGTCTTAAATAAAGAGATATATGTGCATCCACAGTATGAGAATATTTGTGGAGCAACAGTTAAAGAAAGAAAATAAAGATACTCATTTAGAAACAAAGCTTTTCCATGAAAAAAAAAAATGAAAAAACACCTTTATAGAAGGGTCAGTAGAAAACAAACAAAGCAATAAATAATTGTGTTCTATTGGGTTCATCAAGTGTTAAGTTTGGTGAACTGACAAGCTATTCAAAATTCAAATACTTTTTTTCTTCTATTCACGCTACTTAGGAATTGGTGCTATTAACTTGCACAGAACTGAAATGCAGGTCACAGTAAATGACCAGTATTAATTATTTAGTTCTATCCTTGAATACTGCTTTTCCACCTACAAGAATTTATAGGCTTTCTCTTGAAAAACATTTTCTCTCCTTTTCCCGTGTTCTTGATGCTATTCTTTACACAACATTGCTGATGTACATAGGCCTTTCCAGGTCTTTAAGCACTTGTTTCCCTCCTTGGAGGGCTTTACTGCAGTAAGAAATCCATTTTGTGAGCCATAGGTGAACTGTTCTCAGTATCGATCTCTCTCTACTTTTATTATTACCTGTGTTAGGAGAATACTTCGGAGCTCTGGTCATAGACCAGCATCCCACTGCTCTAAGCGCTGCACAAATACAAAAGGAAAAAGGCTGCTTGGAAACTCTCAGAGCTAAACTCTGAATTAAAATATCCATAAACAGAAAGGGGAAAAAATGGGTAAGAAAGCCCATAGGCCTTTCCAATGCGGAATTCAGAGGCTTTGCAAGGACCTTCTGCACTTCAGTGGATTTCAGCAAGTTTTTATTTCCATACCAAATATTCCTGTTTGCACAGTGGAACTTCTTATGTTTGTAGGCAGTGAACTACAGCACAATCCTAAAAGCTGTTGCTTTATGGTAGAGTGAAGCATTTCTCGTCAAATCTGGGACCTCATAAATGATACACTATGTCTGGTTTGGGTTTTTTTTAGAAGGTAAATAAGTGACAAACAATAGAGCCATTGTCCACCAAGTACCATTCTTACACCAAGAGTCTTTCATAATGACAGCAGCATCATAAAAGTGCTTTGATCTTCGAAGGATCAAATATCTTTGTTTCCTATTAACATAACTTTCTTTCCCAATGGAGCACAGAGCATTCCTGATAATGGCACTCTATTAAGATAATTAGAAAAAGATTGTTCAGCTCTATTTTCCCCTTAGAGCTCCCTGGCAAATTTATCCTTTTGTGTCATTCAGATTTTTTACCCCAAATACCTCTGTCATAAGGAAAAAATTTTAAAGTTTCACATTTATGGCTCAAAAGTTTAGGCTGCCAGTGTGATGTTAACCAGCCATTAAAAGATTCTGAAGAAAGACCCGGACTAAAAATTAAGCCATCACCTTTTAAAAAACTAATATTTTTTTTTAATGTGAGCAAGATTTTAGATAACTATGTCATAGAACTTTTAATAAGGTAGCAGGAATGTGCAAGGGAGGTATGAAAAAGCATTACAGGAAGAGCTCACCCCAAGGGATTCACAGGTGTAACATGACCA
This sequence comes from Syrrhaptes paradoxus, assembly GCA_013400615.1. NCBI lineage: Eukaryota > Metazoa > Chordata > Aves > Pterocliformes > Pteroclidae > Syrrhaptes > Syrrhaptes paradoxus. The sequence goes on along the minus strand of VZTO01018778.1, from coordinate 22,330 downwards.
GAAGCAGAAGTCGTATAACAGATGACAGACGGAGGGAGATGCTTAACAAGAGAGTATTCCCAGACATCCTGCTGGAGACCTGGATTTCTTACTTTGTCTGGCTGTGTGATACTCAGGCTTTTTTGCCTCTTCTATCAAAGATGTAGATCTGAGGTTGCTGGCAGTTAGGACCAGCCAGAGAAAGTCCGTCTTGTTTCACCAGGCACCTAGTGCCACCATGCGCCCAAGTGTGCCTCGCTGCTGCTGTCAAACACTTATTTCCCTTCTCAGTTTCCAGTTCCAGAAGGCTCAGAAGGACAAATTCAGGAAACTTCCCGGGCAGATTTTGGAAATTCTATTAGAAGGGATGTTCCCAGGCTCTCACACATTGGGGGTGGTGGAGACGGGCACAAGGCTGGCAATGGGAACCCTTAACCTTCGATGGTTTTCCATCCAAAACACAGCATCCCTCATCAGCAAGACAGTTGCCAGTCATGACAAAACACTCTGAACTGCAGAAAGGAAATAATCAATTAAGAGATCAACTGATAAAACTGATCAAAGAGCTCCAGCATTGTAAGAGAAAAGGATTTTATCAGAAACACTGAGGAAAACTATGGCAGGAAAGCCAAAGGCATAGAAAACAGACCCCAACCAAGCAGATCTGGGAAAACGGGAACCCGGAAATCACGCACAGAGGATGATGCTCAGTCCATACAGAACAGTGGTCAGGAAATCAAGGAAACTAAGTGTGTTGGGAATTACTTTTGTTCGTATCTGTGACTATTATTCTATAAAAAAAAACACGTGTTCCTGTTTGCTTCAGCTATCTAGAAAGGTAAACTTTAAACCCAAAGTATTTGGAAGGCTGGAGATGTGTCAGAGGTGTCCTGAACTTGTTGAAGTGTTTCAGTTCCCAATTCCAAAATCTTAAGGCAGGTGGGACATTAGAAAGTGTGCTGGAGAAAACAAGAAAATGGTCAATACCGCAGCCCACTTTGACAGCTGTCTGCCAGCCCACGTGTGCAACCGAAATACTGCAGCCCAGCAAGCGTGCAGGTGGGCAGATTATAGCAGGGGGATATCACAAGAAACGTACACTCCTTAAAAGTGAAAACATCGTAGAACATACCACAGTCCACACACACTTTGCTGCTCAGACTGGGATCTTCATTGCCCTTACCACCACAGTTTCTACAATCCATGTGGAAAAATCATCATTTAATTAGGAAAGCATCCCCTCTTCCACCCTGTTTACAGACTTGTTATTTAATCACTACAGTCCTGAGAAGGCTGACATTTCATGCTGGCTCAGGGGACTTGAAGGAAAAGAGATGTGAGCTGCACTGGAGGGCCTCAGCTGGAAGGGCACTCAGGCAGCACCAGCAGCCCAGCTGCCACCTCTTGCCACCTCCAGGAAAAGGTGTCAGGATGCTGTCTGGCAGTTTGGGCACTGTGGGCTTCCAAGATCCCTGACTCATGCCTCTAGACACAGTGGCTACGTCTGTACGGTNAAAAAAAAAAAAAAAAAAAAAAGCCAGGAGGCTCTGGTTGGTGTGCTTGGCTCTGTGAGCTCCTCTGGCTCTGGAGTACCAGCACACAACCTGACTCATGCCTCTAGACACAGTGGCTACGTCTGTACGGTAAATTAAATGGTCTGGGGCTATTCTCTGCTCTCAGGGCATAATCCAGGTCTACACGTTTACACTCTCTCTAATCCCTCTTTTTCTCAAAATAGAGTGGTCCTGTCCATAAAACATACTGGGAACAGTGTCTCATCCACCTTAATTCACTAAACAATACCTGTGACAGATGCTGCATGGGGCAAAACCATGTTGGGGAGCCTGCTAACAGCACGCTGAACTGTTAGCCTGTGCTTGAGTCCGTATCTTGCCCGATCTCACTAATACAATCAATGTTGCTGGAGTTTCTGGCACAAATCAGATGGTTCAGAGGGATGGGGTCCAGGTTTTAGGCATAGCATCCTATCAGTATGTCCAGCAGACCTGGAAGCATTATATCCCAGGCAACTGGGTCGATTTCTGACTTTGCCTAGAGACTTTACAGTCCGCTCCATTGTCCAATTTCCTGCAATCCAGAAAACACAAAAAACAATTTTGGATAAGGTCCAGTAGGTCATCAGTGGGCACTTTGTGACTGGATTAAGGCTTCTTGACTCCAAATTTCTATGCAGCTATTTGTCCCAATTATGATTTAGGACTTCCACCACACCAGAAATACGAGTGTGTACAATTCAGGGAGTGAGCTCAGGTCATGGAGTTGTACCTCTGTGTTCTCCACCCATCTACACATTGGGTGAGAGAAGACCAGGCTGAAACAGTTTTCATTGCTCCATTTCAACAAATGTTTTTCATAACTGAAAGCCTCTGGACTGCTTAGTAGAATTGGACAGAAAAAAAAGGCAGAAAGATACACAAATATAATAATCAAGCATAACCTTTGATCTAGGTTGATCTGATAAAGACCTGGCACAGGGCCTTCAAAAACAACTCAACATAGCACTCTGGAAGGATTATGCTGAACAAGTGATAAAAGCGCAGGCTTTGTGTTCATTGGCACTTTACAGACACTGACCCACTCATGTGTTGATTTAAGGAAACATTGATTTTTAGCCTCACAGATGAATTTCACTGATCATCTTTTTATCTCCCATCTTGCAATTATATATCTACTTACTTTATTTATGGTGCAATATCATTCTTTCTCTACACTATTCTCCAGACAATCCATCAGATTATTCTGGGGCTTTACAACCAGAAAACATGTGGAAACAGGACTTCCTACTTACCGAGTCAAAACCGCACCACCCAGAGTTGGTGCACAAGCAGCATGTGCAAGTCCCCCTGGACATTGCTCAGCTGCAGCAAACAGACCCTCTATAAAAACAAGGAGCAGAAGCTCTTTGCAGTCTAAACACGATTGTTGCCCATAATTCAGTCTTTGGCTTTATCCGTGTCTCCCACATTTGGCTTCTGATGATTTAGCAGAAAATGTGCCATGCATGGGTTGCTGGATGAAAAATAAGGGCAAGGCAGTCCTGCCTCTTTTTCTGTATCCAGGAAGGGAGGGAAAGAAGGGGGGGGGGGGATGGTGGCGGGCGGAAAGGAGGAAAGCCTAACCTTGTCTCAGAGACAATTACTGTCACCAAGACGTTTGCTTTTATGATGTTGTCCAACTTCTGCTTAAAGAAAATATGCATCTTACCCAATATTTTTCCAGTTATATCCTTTTATAGTGCAGAATGTTTTTATCATATATTTGTGCTGTAGGGATCACAGTAACACAGCATGAAAGCTGTTGGTTTCAGATCAACAGGGAATGAATGCACCACAAAGACTATCAAAATCCTCTCAATAATAAAAAGCACGTTATCTTCTGTAAATAGGCTGAGTTGGTGGACAGGGAATACTGAATGCTGTTGTAAATGACTGTTCCCAGTGTAGCACATGTATCTCATCTGAAATTCACCATAGCTTTCTGAGTCCATACTAGGTTCTCCTCCCAAAGACTGCAAAGACTGGCTTGCTGACTGCTATCACCAAGAGCTAGTCTGAGGCTGACCTCTCTAAAATCCTTCTGTAGAAACATAGAGAGACATAGGCTGCTCTGAATCATTTATGTGGGGAACCTAACTCTGGTTCTTTGAGTGCCTCAGAGTACCCAGGCACATCAGAGCCCTCTGCCCACTGCCGTCTGTTGGAGACTTTGGTTAGGAGGCAGAGGTGTCTGTGCTGTCCAATGCTGGAGTGTGCATCTCTCACAGAATCTGGTCTTGCTACACACCATCTCCTGAATCCATCATCAAACCTTCAGCATACCCTGCACTGGTGTCTTTAGGCATAGCCTCAGCTATCTTAAGACTTCTGTGAGTATCATTTTTTAAACCACTGAGTTTGTCCTTTGTGTAGGCAGATTTTTAGTTGATCCTCCCTCAATCCCTTTACAGGAACAATGGAAACATACCTGTAATCACACAGTTTAGAGCCACTACCCTTCTGAAAGCATGCTTCAGCCTTGTTGGTCTATCTAGGGCCTTGTAAGCAACGCACCGCCACTCTGTCCTGCTGTCACAACAAGAGATTAGACAAAGTTTGTCTTTTCTTGACTGTACAGAGAACTGAACAGTGCACGTCTTGATGGTGACCTTCCTACCAAATCTACCCAACCACTCCTGGCAGAAAAAGGTACCTTAATATCTCTTCTAGAAGAGAAAGGAAGTTCACAGAAGGTTCCAGAGGGAGAAGGAAGCCTCAGGAGGGAAAGGTGAAAGCTGATGGGAAGGGCAGATGTGACTACAGGGGGCATGGGCTGAAAAATATGGGCTGTTCCTGCATCACATCATCATAACTAAAACTTACTCGTGCAAGCCTGTAGGAACAGTTCTGCCTTCCTACTCATGCTGTATTAACTCTGGTCAATACAAGAGAAAACATTCTTGCTCTCAAGACCTGTACATAGAAGCTCCCCAACCATCTTTCCTCAGCCATAGTTGTCTCAAATGAGAGCCAGATTGACAGCTGTCATGAAAATAAAAAGCAGATTTAGAAATCAATGAGGATTATCATCTCAAAGAGCAAATGTTCCTTGAAGATCACCTATAGTCATCACATTCTGTGGTAGTGGTGAGAAATTAATTCAAAATCATTTCCCTATTTCAGAGTTTTCCCCAGCTCAGACTCTTTGAACCAATTCAGTTGTACAACAGCATCACACTATTTTCTGTGCTATTTTCTGCCAGATCTGGCCCTGCTGTCCGCACGGAAAGGCTTCCTCCCATTTACTCTTCACCAGCATTTTACTGAGCCATGATACAGTCACTTCTGCCAGTACTCCAGGTGCAGCACCACAAACTTTATGATTGGATTTTATGCTCCCATTAACAGAGAGCAATCAGACACAGATAATTCATTGCCAACACTTTTACAAGGTTAACTTTCAGTTACAAGCTGTACTCTGCTTTATCATCTGCTGCTCAGGTAGGACAACAAGAAATAGTAGTACGCAATAAAAAGAAATGTAGCAGTTAATGTTTATATTCTCTTTTAAGCCAAATTTTGATCTTGGTTTCCTTGCAAACATTAAGCCCTTACGGATAAGGATAAGCTAACACCACTGCTCTGTTCTTCAGGTTAACAGATATCCCCTGGCATGAGATACTGACCGACTCTGGAAAACAGCCCTTTTCTGCTCTCATCTCATTCCTGACCACTCCCTAAAAGCAACAGTAGCATGACCCCCAGTCTCAGGTGAAACAGCAGGACACATAAGGACATCTACTGGTTTTAGTCTAGATTCCTCCGGTAAGATACAGCTCTGTCTACTTCTATGCATTATAACTGCCTCAGTAACATACGTGGAATTTTTAAAGGATTTGAAAGATGCCGAAAAATTTTGAATTCAGTGCTGCTACATCTTTGTTTGTACTCTATCCAAGCTAGCTAGGAGCATTGCCACATCTACAATTACTCTCTCATTACAGAACAGAGAGATAACTTGTATATCTTAGATAAAGCAGGTTGAGATATTCTTTTCCTTAGATATATAACCCAGGAATTTATTATCTTGTAACCAAATGACACCAAGACACAGATGCTTAGATTCAACTCATTTAAAAACTATCTTTGAAATCTCTCAGATGCAAAGATGTGACATAGCATCTAGCAAAATTATTCAAATTATTTCCTTTTGGTATTCCCAGCACCAAGGAAACAATTAATTTTATTAGCCAGATGCTGAAAGGTAAGCTAGGTTTTAAGAAATAACTGACAAAGAAACTCCATAAAGTAGAATGGGTTTGATTATATGCAGTTTGTCAAAAATTCTGTAAAAAAAGCACTCATCCCTCCACTGAATTGTTCCAAGACATAAATTTGGGCAATCAGACTTCTCATTTATTCACATAAACCAGAAAACTTGTTGCCCTGTAATTGTGAATGACATTTCATGGGACACGCACTCAAATTATTTGTGAGAAGGAAGGGACTTGGTCAAGGTCAGACCAACTTAAGGAGAGATGCAGGTCCACGAGCGTTCTGGAGCCTCAGGGACACGAACCCATCCCACAGATACAGAGATGTACAAGTCAAGAATCAGGCTTTTTTCTTCTATCAGAAAATTCATTCAAATCTATCCTATTAAATACTCTACTCAATAAATATTTTGATGATTTACAAAATCTTGAGGTGGTCTTCTTTACGGACCAAAGGAAAAACAAAAACAGTTCGACAAAAATTGCTAGAAAAGAAAAGAGCAGAAGAACTAACAAGAGGGCCAGAACAAGCAGCTCTCAGGAACACAGAGAAACAAGCTTCTGCAAGGAAAACATTTATATTTTGTGATGCTTTTCTTCCTTCACTGATAATTTANCTGCTACATCCTTGTTTGTACTCTATCCAAGCTAGCTAGGAGCATTGCCACATCTACAATTACTCTCTCATTACAGAACAGAGAGATAACTTGTATATCTTAGATAAAGCAGGTTGAGATATTCTTTTCCTTAGATATATAACCCAGGAATTTATTATCTTGTAACCAAATGACACCAAGACACAGATGCTTAGATTCAACTCATTTAAAAACTATCTTTGAAATCTCTCAGATGCAAAGATGTGACATAGCATCTAGCAAAATTATTCAAATTATTTCCTTTTGGTATTCCCAGCACCAAGGAAACAATTAATTTTATTAGCCAGATGCTGAAAGGTAAGCTAGGTTTTAAGAAATAACTGACAAAGAAACTCCATAAAGTAGAATGGGTTTGATTATATGCAGTTTGTCAAAAATTCTGTAAAAAAAGCACTCATCCCTCCACTGAATTGTTCCAAGACATAAATTTGGGCAATCAGACTTCTCATTTATTCACATAAACCAGAAAACTTGTTGCCCTGTAATTGTGAATGACATTTCATGGGACACGCACTCAAATTATTTGTGAGAAGGAAGGGACTTGGTCAAGGTCAGACCAACTTAAGGAGAGATGCAGGTCCACGAGCGTTCTGGAGCCTCAGGGACACGAACCCATCCCACAGATACAGAGATGTGCAAGTCAAGAATTAGGCTTTTTTCTTCTATCAGAAAATTAATTCAAATCTATCCTATTAAATACTCTACTCAATAAATATTTTGATGATTTACAAAATCTTGAGGTGGTCTTCTTTACGGACCAAAGGAAAAACAAAAACAGTTCGACAAAAATTGCTAGAAAAGAAAAGAGCAGAAGAACTAACAAGAGGGCCAGAACAAGCAGCTCTCAGGAACACAGAGAAACAAGCTTCTGCAAGGAAAACATTTATATTTTGTGATGCTTTTCTTCCTTCACTGATAATTTACCTGCTTCCAAGGGGCAGCTTTCTGTGACTGCTGCCTGTTAGTGGTGCATGTTTCCTATCCTCCATAGAGGCCAGTTCTCTGAGTGATGGGCTCCTCCATTTTAATCATCATGTGGGCGAGTATCTCAGAAGGGAGAATTTCTCTAGAGATTTGCAACTTCCAGATTTTGAGAAGTACAACCATGACAGCAACTGCAGTGACAATGAAGATCTTAAGGCCACATCAGGACCATCATCTGCTTCCTCTAACATGTTACGAGTGAATTTTCCTTGATCAGGAAAATTTCAACTCATCCATACATTGCTGTCGGAAACGTGCTCATGGTCATTAACTCTACTGGGATAATTGCACCTCTGTAACAGTCATCATGGCTTGCCATTTTAAAACAGCCCAGCTCAAGAGTGCTCCAAGTCCAGTCACTTCTGCTTGTCTCAGGAAGGCTTCCTTTGATGCTTGCTACATACCTAGAGTATGGGGTGGGGGGGTGAAGAGAGTGTTCAATTTGCTACAGTTAAGAAGTAAAATATAGGCGTGGGTAAGTTTTTGTTTACTTAAAAAAAAAAACCACCACAAAACTAGGATGCTAGGTAGTTCATCAGTTTTCTCAGGTAAATGTTATGCCATCAGCAAGAGAGAGCATGGAAATTCCAGCAAATTTTATTGGGCATGTATGGTCTTTCCAACATTAAGGGCTGAAGAACAGGCAAAATTTTCAGACTATTCTGACATTTGCTTACAGAGATTTGGCCATGATATTTATTAAATGCTAGAGTAAAAGGTTATCATCAGTAGATGAAGAACTGGCAGAATGAGGAAGAAATGGCAGCAAGGATGACTTCTGCTATTTCTCACTGGATTTGTTTCTCACCATGTAGTTGTTGTTCAGACACTTAGACCTGGAAAACAATGATTAATCCTTCAAAGGTTTTTAATCCCAGCCCCCAGGTGACAATTAGAGATAATCTTCAAGGATGGGTAAGATTTTTAGTAACATAGTAAAAGCCAGGGGAATAAAAAAAGAGCTAATGCTTCCTGATTAGACAGAAATGCACACAGTCTTTCATTATCAATATAATCTCAACCTTGGTTATTGTGGACTTTGTTCCAGGTATCCATCTGGACACGGTGTACATACAGGACAGTACCACAGAGCAATGACTGTATAGGGGTTTGAGCTGTAACGGGCTCTTCAGGAAAGTCACAGGATGTGGAAGCTTTCACCACCCCTTTTCACTTAGCTCCTCTGAAGATTATGTGAATTTCTAATGTTAGGTAGGACATTGTCACTTTGGGAAATTAGCTGCTCCTTTGAGTAGCAGTTAATGAGCACTGAGGGCAGAACCAGCACAGGCACACAAGGATTATGGCTCAAAGATTTTGAGGGCAAGCCAGTTCTACACCTGACCTTCACAGATCTGAGGCAGGATCCCAACCACCTGCTGTGCAAGATCAACAAGCGTCCTTGGTCTTCTCAATTTAAACCATTAATTTGCTGTTTCTGCCAATCACCTAGATAAAAACTATAATGCATCTTTCATTGAAGGCCATGGTTACCTCCAGAAAGAATAAAGCTGGGCAGAAAGCGCCTATCAGTAACTGCAATCCCTGTACTGACTACATTAAAAAAAAGGGCTGTTAAGTGGGAGAACACCACAATAAAAGTACTAAAGAAACTCCGTAGTTAGCTCTTAAGCTACTGTATACACTAAGATAAGAGGTATTTACAAACAGTCAAGCGCAAAAGATCACATGCTTACAGCTCTGCCTCAGCCAGGCATGGTAGGAAAGAACCAAGATTGCTGGCCTGGCTCCGTGCTTTCTGCCCTTGACTAAAGTAGCATAAAGGCAATTAGGAGCCAAGTGCAGCTAATGAGACAAAAGTGGTGAAAGCACACAGATTTAACCAGGAACATGACAGAATCTCAGAATGGTAGAGTTGGGAAGGGACCTCTGGATGTTCTGGTCCAAGCCCGTGCTCAGGCAGGGCACCTTGAGCAGGTTGCCCAGAAGCATGTCCATATGCGTTTTGAATGTCAAGGATGGAGACTTCACCACCTCTCTGGGCAACCTGTGCCAGTGCTCAGTCATTTTCACAGTAAAAAAGTGTTTCCCCATGTTTAGCCCAAAACCTCCTGTTTCAGTGTGTGCCTGTTGCTTTTAGTCCTGTCACTGGGCAGCACTAAGAAAACTTGGCTCCATCCTCTTTACACCTTCCTGTTGTACACACTGGTAATATCCTCCCCCGAGCCTTCTTCAGGCTGAAGAGTCCCAGCTCTTGCAGCATTTCCTTATACATGAGAATCTCCTGTTCCTGAAGTATCTTTGGGGCCCTTCAGTGAGCTCTATCCAGTTGCTCCATACCTCTCTTGTAGTGGGGAGCCAGACCTGGACACATCACCCAGGTGTGGCCTCATTGGTGCTGCCTCGACCTGCTGGCAATGCTCTTCTTAATGGCGTACAGGAGGCTGTTGGCCACCTTTGCTACAGGGGCACATTGTTGTCTCCTGTTCAACTTGGTGTCCACCAGGACCCCAAGTTCTTTTCTACAAAGCTGCTTTCCAGCTTGTGCTGGTGTGTAAGGACTTTGCACTTCCCTTTGCTGAACTTCACGAGGTTCTTGTCGGCCCATTTCTCCAGCCTGTCGAAGGTCTGTCTGGATGACAGCACAACCCTCTGGCGTATAAGTCACTCCTCACAACTTTGTGTCATCAGCAAACGTACTGTGGTTAACACCCTGCCCCATCATCCAAATAAAGAAGTTACACAAGACTGGACCCAGTATTGACCCCGGGCTACACCACTAATGACTGACCTCCCAACTAGACTTTGTAGCACTGACCAGCACCCTCTGGGCCCAGCTATTGAGACAGTTTTCCATCTACCTCACTGTCTGCTCATCCAATCCACGCTTCATCAGCTTCTCCGAGGATGGCATACCACTTTCCACGAGTATTGCCTGTGGAAGAACTCTGCATCTTGCCGCCACATAATCCTGCAAGCCCAGCTTCCTTACAGACACCTCACTCGGTATGAGAATTACATCAGTGGCTGTTAAGTGGGTTGTCGGATATAAGAGAAATTGGTTATGAAATATTTAATATCAAATATCAGTATCCACTTATGCTTGTAAGTACTGGTCAGGTTTTGATGCATAGCTCTAACACCTCTTGCAGTCTCAATATAAATCAGTACTCCAAAAAGTAAAGGTACGAGGCTATTAATTGTCAGCATGGATGAACAGGAGGAAGCATGTCTTAATTGGGTAAAAGAAATTTATGTAATTACATTTTTTATATCTTTGCAGTTTTGTATAACCCAATCAGGAAAAACTGTCAGTAAATTAACAAGTTAAGCCAAGGCTTTGTTAATCTTCCCTTCACTCCTCTCTCAAGGCTTGTAATCTGGACAGATATGATACAAAAGCTTGTCCCTGTCTTCGCAGCACATCCTACAAGCATGAAAAGGGTAAGCAGCTCAAGAATCTACCATCAAAGCACAGAATGCAATTCATATAGGAACAGTATTAACTCAGCACCATGTACCAGCTAGGTACACTTACAGGACCACCAACTCCAATCCCAAAGCCTGGCTGCTGCTGCAAAACTTGCTAAATGTGGACGCCAACAGCTTTAACTCCTAACATCCAAAACTTTTGAGCTAAGGAGCCTGAAGATCACTCACAGTCCAGCACCTCTTACTGACACCTGACATGCAGCAAGGACTTAACAACTAGATATTGTAAGAAAGATGGAGACTTTTAGCAACGCCTGTAGTGGCAGGACAAGGGGCAACATTTTTAAACTGCAGAGGGTAGGTTTAGACTGGACATAAGGAAGAATTGTTTTACTGTGAGGCTGTGAGACACTGTGGAATCCGCATCCCTGGACGTATTCAAGGCCAGGTCAGACTGGAGCTCTGAACAACCCAATCTACTGGAAGACATCCCTGGCCACAGGGACATCAGTCTACTCGGCTAACGAGGGATTTGCATCAGATCAGTACCCATCTCCTTTCTGCACCCACACGTACCAATACCAAATGTTCAGAGGTAATAAACCCATGGCATGCTTACCCAGAACTGTGTTCAACATGAGTGTAGCCATCTCTGCGTTTCCCAACAGTAGCCCAGTGCTTCAGAACAGCACTCATCATATAAGTATTAGTGATGAAAATCCTGTTTCTTGGTGGTTCTGCTTTCGCAACTGAAGGTTGCTTAGCTTTGAGACACTTGTCAGTTGAGACCTGGGAGAAAAATTCCTTATTTTCTGAATCCCAGAGAAAAGGGTTCACAAGCAGCCTACAGCTCAGAGCAAAGCCAGTCATTCACAGGGACCTCAAAAAAGTGAAACAGAAAAGAGGTGGAGATAACTCAACAGCTGACAACGCTTTGCTCGAAGAAAAACTGAAGAGTGGCACTGAAGCTTTGAGGAACCCTAGAATGTGCACTGCTAAAAACCAGCTGTTGAATGATGCCTGAAGTTAAATAGATGCTCTCTCTATTCTTCACAGTAAGGTAACTCCTAGTAGGATTTTTCTTCCTTAATTTGACTTACCTTGTTCCCCTTCTTCTTTCCCCTTGCAAAAGTTTAAACAACTTGCAGATGGATTGGAGAAACACGTAAATAAAGGGAAATGGACACCGCAGGGTTCTGCCCCACAATTCCAGACAGTCAGAACAATTTGAGTCTTGTCTCATTTTCACACTTTGGATAACAGGAGGCACAAGGGCCCCCAAACACAAGCAGCATGACAGAAGTAAAATAGAATTCCATGAAAACAAGTTACTTCCGGAGGCATAGAAAATAACAGTTTGTAAGTTACAGTGTGAGAACTCTGCTTCGTCTCATTTACAGATGGTCACGCCGGCTCCCAGACAGTGACCCCTCAATGTAAGAACGTAAGAGCACGAGCTGCCATGTTCGGGAGAGCACCAAGGCTGACAGGAGGTAGCAGGGCAGCTGGCAACAGCTAAAGCTGGACAGTGCATCAAGCTCCTTGTAAGACTACAGTGCTCTTCTGAAGAGCTTACAAAAGCTCAGCAGCAGAACAAGAGGTGCCCAGCTGACATCTATGTTTNTTGCTCGAAGAAAAACTGAAGAGTGGCACTGAAGCTTTGAGGAACCCTAGAACATGCACGGCTAAAAACCAGCTGTTGAATGATGCCTGAAGTTAAATAGATGCTCTCTCTATTCTTCACAGTAAGGTAACTCCTAGTAGGATTTTTCTTCCTGGTTTTTCATTTGACTTACCTTGTTCCCCTTCTTCTTTCCCCTTGCAAAAGTTTAAAGAACTTGCAGATGGATTGGAGAAACACGTAAATAAAGGGAAATGGACACCGCAGGGTTCTGCCCCACAATTCCAGACAGTCAGAACAATTTGAGCCTTGTCTCATTTTCACACTTTGGATAACAGGAGGCACAAGGGCCCCCAAACACAAGCAGCATGACAGAAGTAAAATTAATAGAATTCCATGAAAACAAGTTACTTCCGGAGGCATGTTTCTAAGTTACAGTGTGAGAACTCTGCTTCGTCTCATTTACAGATGGTCACGCCGGCTCCCAGACAGTGACCCCTCAATGTAAGAACGTAAGAGCACGAGCTGCCATGTTCGGGAGAGCACCAAGGCTGACAGGAGGTAGCAGGACAGTGCGTTAAGCTCCTTGTAAGACTACAGTGCTCTTCTGAAGAGCTTACAAAAGCTCAGCAGCAGAACAAGAGGGGCCCAGCTGACATCTATGTCTTTCCTACTCTCCTTCTCATTTTGTTTCTTTGCATTCACAGCTTCCTGTATACCTGTACTGCAGCTCTTTAGTTTGACAACCTCTTCATACCTCTCTTAAAAGGTTCATACCCATGCTGCTGTTAAGATCAGATAAACCTGCTCACTCATTCATTTTAGGTAACATTCCTGTGACACTGAAAATTCCTGGATTGTTTTTAAGTTTTACATATAAACACAGAACATGCACAAGTTCTCATATCTTTCACCTGAAATATGGCCTGTGGAATATGAAAGGGAATCTCCATCTGCTTTTAAGAGCTGCTGATTCCAAATAAATAGTGCTATATAAAATGCAATTAACTAATGGGTCTAGAAGAATGACTAGGCTCATCCTTGAACCCCTTGAAAAGAGGATATCTCTTGCAGAAAAATAATACTTCTTTACGAAAACTTTAAAAAAATTCTAGGAGGAGACAAGTGTCAGTTATTTCAGAAAGGTTAAGACTACTTTAACCTGTGTATCTAAATTGCTTAACCTGAAGGATTCTTTAAAACCTCTCTGCTTACCTCCCCTTATTGCTTCTCTCTGCACTTACTTTCCAGCATGGCTTCACCTTGTAGTTGTGGAAAGCATATGTGTAACAAAGGTAGGTTAAAATTCAACTTCTGTGAAAAGTAAACAGCATGCCATCCCATAAATTGATAAATTGTCTTGATAAGCACTAAAATGACTAATACTAAACACATGATTGTCACTGAATGTACAAACAAAACAAACGATGAACAATTTCCATTTATTTTCATTCCTACTAAATGCAGTGGAATGTTTTGTTCCTATCATTGTGTTTTTGCAATAGCCAGTAAACGAAAAATACTGCAGCAGTAGCTGTTTGGTACAGTACTATTAAATACCAGACTTTGTTTCCAGAACAACTTAAACTAAAGTCCAAGTAATCATATCACTATTCATAAAGAAGCCATTCTAAGCATAGAACAAGTATCAGCACAGTTCTATGTTACAAGTTACCATCCTTGCCTGCTAGTTATTTTTCTCCTTAAGCAGCTAATACTTAGCTTGATTGATTGGAGTTACCCTTTCTTCCCAGTTGTTCACTGCTATGGCCCATAATCTGAAATGTATTTCTTGTAGAACAAAAGTTGTCAGGAAAAATCACTAATTTAAAAGACCAATAGGTAGATTAACTTAATACCCTTAGTTAAATTTCGTTATTCCTGGTGATGAATTAATGAAGTTTTTCAAATGAGAGAAAGAAACCACCCTGTTTTTTTTGCCTTCTTTGTAACTACCAGAATACCAGAGCACAGAGAGGATTTAGCGCTAACTACAGAACTATGGAAGCTCTAAATTCTTCTTGGTGGTTCTGCATTACCCAGCACTGCATTTTGTTTCTTGCTTGATGAAAAGTGCTTTTGCTGCTCTATAGACTATACAGCTTCTTCCTACTTTTTCATTCCAGCTCCTAAATGCACAATTCCCATTATGATTAGCCACTTTCACATACCATCAAGCCAAGCAAAATCAGGTCAAAAGGCCACATATAAACTGGGAGTATTTTAATTAAAACAATATGGATTAAGGCCAATGGAAAACAGAACATCATGGGGTTTTGGTTCCCCCTCCCCTTATCTCCAAGTACGTGAGTAGCCATTAAGGCAGAGGAGCTATGATTAATCCTTGATGAAAATTTAAAGCTTACTCCTTCAAAAGAGACACTAGGCCTTTTGTTATAAAGTCACTATACAGCAAGGCAAGAGATATAACAAAGTAAGTCCTAAGTATAAGGCAAGCCTAAGCTTGGGAATGTATAAGCCAGTGTTAAAAACACTGTACCCCTTGATAGTGTTAGCTTTTCTGGTTTTAACAGTGCAATAGGTAAAACAGGATCACATTAGAATAAATACTGCAGGCATGTAGGTATTGCTGCAGAAAATTACCAACTGTCTATCAGAAAAGTTTTAAAGACAAATTAAAAAAAAAATTNTGTAAGTCCTAAGTATAAGGCAAGCCTAAGCTTGGGAATGTATAAGCCAGTGTTAAAAACACTGTACCCCTTGATAGTGTTAGCTTTTCTGGTTTTAACAGTGCAATAGGTAAAACAGGATCACATTAGAATAAATACTGCAGGCATGTAGGTATTGCTGCAGAAAATTACCAACTGTCTATCAGCAAAGTTTTAAAGACAAATTTAAAAAAAAGAATTGAGCAACATATGTAAAGCCACCATTTACCATACTTGAAGTGTTTTTATTAAAATAATTAAATACTGCACTTCTATGGTCAAGGCCTTTTTCAGTCTGAGCTGTACCACGTAAGTCTAAAGAAATGAGGATACCACTCTAGTACCAGGAAGAATGGGTTTAAGTCAGCTTTTCCAATACTAGTTTTGCAGTCTGCAGGAAAACCTGGCCATTAAAGTGGATATTTGAAGTTTTATTTTATAATTAATGCTTAAATGTAACAGTTATCTAAAAGGACTTAAGGTGCAGAATCACCTTCCATTCCCCTAAATGAAATTCACTATTTTCCACTCTTCTCTCCTTCAAGAGAGCTGCTTCACGTGTAACTTCAGACAAAGTGTTTTAAAAGTTACTGGAAGTTGTACATCACAAACCACTTTGCCTCATTCTCAAACATGAAGACCACTTGTTCACTGGCATCATGGCATCTTCATAAATCATCTATGCTACATCTTCGCTACAATTTGGCACAGATGGAAAAACAGGTGGAAAGCCAATCTGATGTGAACAGCCCCATCAATGACTCAGTGGGCTGACAGTACCTCTGTGATGTACATGTTGTGACTTTGGAAAGTGAGCCTCATTTCATTAAAGGTGAAAGGTACAAAATATAAAATGTCCTTTCCAATACTGAAGTGTTATTAGTGACAGGATCAGCAGGAAAAACACCCACTGAGATGTAGTTATTCTAAATATTCGCCTACCTTTTGACCAAAATAACAAGAGACAACAGATTTATTTTTAAAACGTAAGCTT
Source organism: Syrrhaptes paradoxus (assembly GCA_013400615.1). Classification (NCBI taxonomy): domain Eukaryota; kingdom Metazoa; phylum Chordata; class Aves; order Pterocliformes; family Pteroclidae; genus Syrrhaptes; species Syrrhaptes paradoxus. The sequence goes on along the minus strand of VZTO01018778.1, from coordinate 6,264 downwards.
GTATTGAAAATATCTCTGTAAAAACACCTGTAATACTACAAGGTAGTACCAATACGAAACAAATCAGTATTATCTTTCTTTAAACTGTTAAACTTTATTATAAATTAAAATTTCTTTACAAAAAATTGCACATAATTGACCACTCTTAGGTTCTGATGCACTGGCATTTGCAATAGTTTCTTTAATCTTCAAGTTTAATAGTCTCTGCCGTGAGTCCAATGAAGAAAAGGGCAGTAAGCAACCCTCTTAGAGCCTTCAAGTGCAAGAAGCATACTTGTGGCCACGGCAGTTACACTTTCCTTAAGAGCGGCTGCTTTTGTTTTAAATCCTGTAATGAAAAAGTCTCAAAAAAGGTTTAAAAAAGGAAAAACCCAAAATGGACTACTTGTTTTTTACTGTAAACACAGCCCAGTAAATTAATCCCAAACACAGATCTCTCAGGCATCAGCGAGAGTGTCAAGTGAATCAGGAACAGCAAAACAAAGAAAACAGAAAATAAAAAGAAAACATAAAAAAATAATGTCTGTCATTTTGATTAACTATACTTACGTAGATGACGTTATGAGAATCTGGCAGGGCCCAGAAGCAAGGCCAGACAGGGAGTTCATTTTTCCAGAGGAGGGTCATGTTAATTGTTTCCAGGTTCAAGGAAAGCAGACTGGAGACTTGATATGCTCAGCAATACTCATCTGCCTTACACAGATCTTAGGCATGGATCAGCCTGAAGACTCATTCAACTGATTTTGGCATTTAATAGGACTTATGGCTGACCATACCCAGCGTTCAGTGATTCTTGCTTTCTGTTCTGTAAGTGTTTAAATTTAAAAGCTCATCTAGGCTGACTCCAACCTCTTGGCACTTGGAAACTAGTTTTCTCAGGTTATCAGTTTTACCTCCTCCTGATGCTTCAAACAAGAGTTGCTGTAAAAGATGGGGAAGCAGACATAAGATTTAGCCAGAGCCTAAGCATCACCACATCTATGGATATGGGATATGCAGAAAATTTATATGAAACCTCAAACTGAATCATAAGGAGAAAACATTACATCTTTCCACAGTGTTGCACATAGAGGTAACTTCTGAAGGGCTCTCTGATACAAATGATGCACCTGTAAAATAAAAAGAAGTATTAAAAGTCATCACAATTTCATGCACTCAAAGTGAACGATGTGAAGCACAAAAAATCTCTTGGAATAATTTTTAAAATCTGTTTTTTAAAAACGTTTCAAAGTCCAGCATTAACTTGCTACTAAAGGCAAAGGTAAGCTTATGTCTGACCTTAATTCTGACCCTTGTATGCACATGATTAATGACACGAGGACATTATTTTTCTTCACACGACTCTTGCCTCATTCATTGCACAGGATGGAACACGCTCAGGGAATGAAGCAGCTGACTGAATATTTCTCTTTCACCACTCAATATGTAGTCTCAATGTCTTGCTTATTGTACACCATCCCAATCCTGCAATGAAAATAACTGTTTCATAGGCTTTTTTCCTTCAGCATCTATCTATCTGTGCTTTAACAATCAGTATGTGTCTTCGCAACTCTCTAAAAAGAAAAAAAATGGTTTTACCATTTTATAGCTGGAAATAGAGGACCAAAATATTTAATGCAAGTATTTACTCAAGTCTCCTTCAACTACAGGTATCTAAAGTACCAACTTTAAGCAGAGTGTCGTTAGGGGAAGTATTTGTTGGCATATTTAATTCATGCGCATTTTTATATTCTTTTAGCAAACCCTTACATGACATGCTGAAGGGAATAAATGACGAGTTCTCTAGGCACAGGAAATCCAGAATCTGAATCAATTTGTTTAAAAATAGTATCCTACTTGTTTACTAGAAAATCCAGTTATGTGGAACGGTCACTGATTTGTGTAAACAGTTGTAAGTGCACATTACATCCCAAACTAAGCATCCTCTAAAAAACCCAACTGCACTGTGTGTGCTTACTTAAGTGATTTTACTTCACACTGTACAGTTAGCCAGGTGGTTGCAGAAGAAAAAAACACAAGATTTCTTCTGGGTGTAATCCAGCTACAATGTTTTATATATGCTTTCATTCTAATTGGTTCATTTTCTTTAAGGACCCTCTTTTTGATTCATTTGAAATACATTTTTCTAACTTTCTAACCAGACAAAGCAGGGATTTTTTAAGTCACCAGCCTCACCATAGGCAGTGCCTTAAATTGCAGTCCATCTAATACAATGACTGAAGCAGGGATCTGTGACTAATTACAAATTACACCAAACCATCAACACAGAGACAGAATTAAGGTTGAACAGGCAACCATGCCTTTGATATCTCCTGACTTTGAACTATTTGATCTTACAAGCCAAATAACTGCCTGCTTGGGGGGTGTTATTTTTAAACATCCTAGGGGACAGTAAAAAAGGAAAGATAAGATTTCGTATGTGAGATGTGAGTCTAACAATAGCCATGCTACCGATTATGAATCAGTTAAAACTTTAATGCTGTTTCAAAGAGACTACTGACAGAAACGAAGGATGTTGGGAGTCAGCCACTACCAGAACAACACACAACATGACACAGCAGAGAAGTAGCTCAGAAACACCACAAGCAAGTGGTGAGTCACAAACCCAAGGCCTCATGATCCCCCCAATACACAGCATCTTTCCACAGGCAGAAGAGTATTTTGAAGATGACAGCAACAATACCAGGAAGATCCATTCTGTTTGAACTGAAAGTGACCCTGTTGCTGTGCCAAAAACCTCTTGTATTTGTATACAGAGTGATAAAAAGACTTCCCTTCCCAAAGTACCAATGAGTAAAATTGTTATTTTGGAGAAAAAGAACTGGTGTCTTTGGTGGGGTTAGGAGCCACTAAAACTCTCTTGCATACATTGGCTTGGCAGAACCAACCTTCTAACCACTTCTAAAGACAGTGGTCAGCATCTTCCAGCACAGCAATCCTTCTTTCAAATCCTTAAAATAGAGTGCTAACCATCTCCACCAGGTGAAAAAAAACAAACAGAAGTGGGAGAATACAGCTGCACTCTCCCACCCCCCGGTAAGGGAAAGATACACAAAAACAGCATGCACAAGTACTCATGATGTAATCCAAGCCACCTTGATTGCGAAAGGTATTTCTCACACTTGAAGCAAATGCTTCAGTGTTTATACTTAGAGTATTTAAATTCTCTAGAAATCTTGGGTTTAAGGGATGACCATTGCTTTGGATAAAGCCATGATATGAGGAGTTTTACTAAAATCAGCAAGTATAAAATTCTGGAAGCTGTATTGACTTACTTCTCTTTGTCCCATTAGAAAGCATTCGGCAGCAATGGCTCTGAGGAAAAGAAATATATAAAAATATTTATTCTTGAATGATTTAAAATGCCATTAGTGGCAGTACTGACTGTGGAATGGAATTACAAATTCCTTGAGAAGAAACTGACTAGCTTCCAACGATGTTAATCTTTAGTGAAAAGATAAAAATAGCCATTTTTTAAAAACAACCTTACATGAGCAAGACATTTCAGTGGTTCCCCATTATGAACAAACACTGAAGGAAAAGATCAGTTCAGCATCACTGGATAATGGAGATTACTGCTATTGTGATATATAAAGGGGAGGGTAGAGAAGGGGAGACAGAAGTCAATAGTTGAATTCAAGAGGCAACTTGTAAATACATCATTCATATTTATCTGCATAATATCCATTCACATAAGTTTCCCTAAGAGGGAAACTCCATTTCTCATTTTAAAGAGGTGACAGTACCTATGTCTGTTGTAATAAACCATTACTGTTTAAATAATAAGCTAATGAAAGAGAGACTTCCAGTACAAGCCAAATTGGAAAGACATTTCAGATTTACCTTTGTGATGTAAACCTTACAAACAAAAGCAATATCTATGAAAACAGATGTATGACTGTTGCATTACATTTTCCAGATGGCCAGGCATGTTGGGATATTATATGTAAACATCTTGGCTTGCAATTTCAGAATTTGAACATTGCTCTCCTCCCAGTATCGCAGCAGCAGTCTGTAAAAGGCATTAATGAGAAAGGAACACTGCTCTAATCACTGGGAACAGAAAAACAATCCAAAGATACAACACATTACAGAAAATATATTATACCCAATCTGAGCCAAGAGTTGCAAGTAGGAAAAAACCCCAAGCCACCATATACAGTACTGACTGAACAGAACAGAAATGTTAAGGTAAGCTTTCAGAGAAAAGCTAGAAAGTGTGAAATCAGAGAGAAAATATGATCTTGACACATTACGAGATTGATTTTTAGCACACACAAGGTAACTGTATATTTGAAGGGAAGCTAATCAGCTGTATAGTTCATGGGGCTAGGAGATACTCTTCAGTTAGTTCTGCTCACCCATTTCATGTAGTATCAACACTAAGGAAGCTGCAAGTTCCATCTAGACAGAATCGCAACTTGGTTTAAAATGCAGCCATTCAACTTCGTGTGCCAAAGGCAGGTGTGTCATGCTCAATGCACACCCCCAACCACACACACTTATTTCAAGTCTTGCTTTGAATTATTTGGGGTTACTGCTGATGATGAACAGTAAGCGTTTGGGGACTTTTCAAAATTATTCAATCAAATATTTATGAGTTCACTGCAGCTGAATATGCTAAAATATTGACTCCATAATCCTGGAAAAGTACAATTTCAAATACTGTTCAAGTAAGAATCAGTGCACTGCTTACATTAACTGGTTTTGTTTCCTGTAANTTTATCTTTGCAAAATAAATGTCAAGTTAAGCCTTAAGGTAGCACTGTTATACACTGGTATATCCACTTTCATTTGCTGGAACTATACTTTTAATAGATCAAGTAACAAGATTTTAACATATATCTGACATTTATCTACACACTTGAAATTTTGACCATTTGTACTGATCACATACGATGCAGTGTTAATTCCTGTGCAATTACAGCCTTTCCTTCGACAGAACAGAACCTTGTCAAACACAAGGAAGACTGAGATAATGTCAGAAGGCATAATATGCCTCAAGAAACATACAATAAATAGAGGAAGAGTTTTACTTTGGTAGCAGAAAGCAGTATCATGCATGTCTTGCACAAAAAACAGTAGTTACATTACCCAGCCACTTGTCTCAATTACAAGTATTTTTACATACCTCAATGCAAGTCCAGGATTAGCAGGCATGGTAGAACAAAACCGTTCCAAGGTTTTGGAATGTTGAGATTTTGGAATGCAGCTCAAATAAAAAAGAATTACCTGTAAAATTTGAATTATAAACATTAATCTACTTTATAGATATCTAATTTTGCTAAGAATAGTGGAATGACAAACTATGAACATTATGACTAAAGTGAGCTCCCACCTACAGACCTTATCAACTACGAACTTTATCCCTCAAGGGTACAGAATTGAATTTGTATAATAAAAAGTTCAAGCTGCTGACACTACATATTTTAGTTCCTTCTAGCCTGCATTTTGTGACTAAAGAGAAATGCACTGGATGTNTTGCTTTCTTTAAATAAAAATATACACATCTTATTTTTAATCTTTGAACATTTTGCCTGCTGGAGCTCGTATCTTCAGCAGTAACAGAACATCAAAAATCAAGATCAGAAATCATATAGTGGCAGAAAACAGTTCATTAACATATTATGGTGATCAAAAAATAGATTGTTATTAAAATAATATATAATCTTAATTCAGTGCCAGTTGCTAGTCACCTAATTCAAATCCTACTTAGTAACTGATTATTGCTGGTTTTTTTATTTTACCAGATTCCATCCACAACCACGTTTCTTTGCACCCTCTCATCTCAAATGCTTTAACACTGCAGGGTTCAAAGAGGCTCCAGTTGCTGTGGCAGGTGAAAAGTAAATTAGGCTGTGATGCTAACAGGCAGCTGACAATTTCATGTAAAAGTGAATATCCAAAAGGGAACTTTTGAACTCTCAAGCACAAATCTGTTCACTAGGTCAGTAAAAAGCTTGAATTCTTGAACTTTGTTGTTGGATCCAACAACTTTGCTATTGATAAAAACAAGGTAACTGGAAAGAAAAAGAAAAAAATAGATGGTTCTGGTAGCCTTAATAGTTTTGAGACTAATTTACTTTCCTCCCTTAAGAACTTACTCCATCCAGATGTTTTGAACAGTTTCCTGCTGCATCACTGCCCCCAGAGCTGCTTCATAAGCATCCAGTGCTTCACCAACACTCGCATGAAGAGACTGGCACAAACTGTTTATATTAAAAGTTAAAAAGTGTTGTATGTCATAAACAATGCATGTTTCTA
>VZTO01018777.1:86671-118391 GCA_013400615.1 Syrrhaptes paradoxus | reverse complement strand
TTCTATGGTTCTGTCTATGCTTCTGTGATTCTGTATTCTTCAGAATACGTACTCAAGACTGGTGTATCCCCCAATTTAAAATAACCAAGCAACTTCAGAAAAGCTGATGGTTCAAAATACTTTTATAGAGCTCTTATTTAGGATTAGTGGGGATTGCTACCTTGGTGATTTATCACTCTATTCAAATTTTGTAAAATGAGGGGGACAGGGAAAGGTTGTTGATTTTGTGTGAAGGTTGTGCTTGTTTTCACTTGGTTTTTTTTGTAAGCTTTCTTTTCAAAAAACAGTTTTTTTGTCTTGGTTTCTGAACAGTCGGCAGGTAATCAACTCTTTCTCAATCAAGAAGTGAAAGAAGAAAAAGGCAGGTCCCTGGTTGTGTATGAATTTATTCATTTGGATAACTTGAAAAAGGTGACTCATGTCACATCTGGCTACCTGTGATTACATGCCTTCATTTACTGACTGCACTTCTTCAGGAATGTTATCTGAGCATGAGTTTTGTGACAAAGTCTGGAACAGTGATCCAGCTCATGCCTATTGATCTGTCGAAAGATTCAATTAGTCATTCTGTCATCTTCTCCTTGTTGCAGCCTGATGCTTATCATTACAACATAATTATTTAACTTACGTGCATGTTTCCCAGTCTTGTTTGATTTTGCTTGGTCGATAGGTTTTTTTTAGTGATTTCAGACATGTCTGAGGATTTAGATAGGGAAAAAGACTTCTTTCCTAGATATTAAGAAAGGGTTTTGAAATTCCTGTGCCCATCTATTTTGAGGAAAGGACTTAAAATAGAACCTATATTTAGCAAACATATTGGAACATGTAAAGATTACCAGGCTTCTGAGTTTAACCGCTAAAAGCATAGAAGGAAAAGTCTTCAGTTAGAATAACTTTGCTTGGAAAGTTACATGTGGCAGAGTTTTCAACATTGATTATGTTTTCCTAACTTGCTCAGTGCCTAATTTGAATGTCAGGAGCCTGATTTAAAAAATGTTAAATGTTATGAAATAGTTATGTTACTTTCATTGCTGATGTTTAACCCCGCCTTCCATTTACATACTGTAGAAGAAGAATTCTAAATGCTTAGGTTCATCTTTAATTGGAGACAAAAAGAAGTGTTTGTGCTTTACCCTAATTTCCCCATTTTTATTTTCTGTGTCTGTAAAACTAGCATTGCTACTAACCACTGCTTCCCAGCAGTGTTATATAGATTTGTTAATGCTTCGAAACAGTTAGATATTATTGATGAGCATGATAGAAGAAGCCTTGAGGAAAATTAATAATTCTGTCTTGCAGAGCACAGTTTTGAAGGCTATAGGAAAAAGGTGTGTAGATAAGGCATGAATACTTATCATTCAATGACACTAAACAAAATATTGAGTAGCTCCTCAGTTTTGGAACTTTTTGGAGTAGATTTTTTGAGATTCCTAGTGTGAGACACCTGAGGTCTGATTTTCAGAATTATTTATTATTGGTGTTGATTAGTGACAGAAACAGAAGGTGTTTGGTATCCTAGAAAACTTAGCTCAAAAGACTTTTAAGCTTAGAGCTGGAAAATCATTGGTATTTTAGAAAGTCCAAAACTGAAAGAATACTTTAGGCACCAGCAGATGTGAGAAAGTGAAGTTCAGTCTTCCTTCTCGTCAAGCAAATTTGATAATTTACATACAGTACTTATCTACTTTAATATTTCTTTAGTTCTTAATGAAAGTTAAGCATCTTGAAATCTGGAGCCATAGATTTCAGGTTCACAGCTAACTTTGAACTCATTTTGTACTTCAGTATTGTTTGGAGGCTGTGAAAGCTAATATTCACACTGTGTGAACACCAAATCTAGAGCAGTTAGTTGGCCAGATCCAAAAAAATGGGTGAAGTACCTTGCCTTCAGTGCTTTAACTCCAGAAGCTAAATTCCTGGTATAGTCAGTGGAACATCTAGGTATCAGACATCTCTGTTAACCTCTTTCTGTGTTTCCATAGCATCAGAGGAACTGCTAATAGGCTACTTCTTTTCATTGGTTGGACAGCCTTCTGAAATATGATGAAGCAATTGTAGTATTTACTCTTCTTGTGTTTGTCTAATGGTTAGAATTTTCCTGTGGTTGTAGGAGAGGAAGGAAGAAGAGCAACCAAATAAGAGTTTGTTCTCTAGACTTTAGAGTAATTTTCCTTTATATTATGCAAATACTTGAATAAAAATCGGACACGATCCTGGAAAGCACAGGAGAAAAGCCAAGAATGCCTCCATCTCAGAAACGCTAAGCCTTGGAAAGATGTGCAAAAGGCATATACTTTGGTAATAATTCTGAAAGTTAGCTTTGCATCATATTTGTGTCGTATGCTGAATGCAATGCTGCTTGTATATAGTAGATGCGGTCAAACTGTGTCTAACTTTTTTGGCCTTTTGAGCAAGGAAGGGTTAAGATATTTAATCTTTGAAATGCAAACAGTGTGAGAGACAAATATATGTTTGTCTCAGTCAAGTTTGTGACAGTGTTTGGTATAAACATTTTGCAGAACTTTAGACACATGTTTTGTGTTGAAAACACATGGAACATGTAGGACAGGATTTGACTCTAGGGCATAGACCTCTAAACATTGGCATCTGTATGTGAGCTTGAGTGTCTGCTGTTCTACTCGGGGGACATATATAATTCCAGTTAGTGGAATCTAGAGAGTTGTCTACCTGATATCTCAAAGGAGACCTGTCAATAGAAGTGCCTAGTATCTTGGGGCAGTGTCTTAAATAGTATCCAAGACATCATCAGCTCGAAACTTTAAGTAATGACTCAGAACTTCCAGAAGATGAGTGTCTTGCTAGAGAAAGGCTGGAGGCAAGGTGTGGTATTCCAACGCATCCGATTTGCACTGGATACGAAGGTGTGAGCTACTAAATCGAGCCCAGTTGATCAGTGTGATTAGAAAGGAATAGACACCTGTATTTGGATGACTGAAGTCTGAGGCTAACTCCTACTGTTGTTATTTTTTGGGGAAAAAGTAGATGCAAAGTAGAAATTTCCTTGGTCGTTCTGTTAGGACAGTGTGCAATTTCTGGCAAAAAAGGACATTGTGGAAGTACAGTTTTGCTTTGTTCAAAAAGTCCATTGCATTGTAGTTTTTCATGAATGAAAGCTTATTCTTCTTCAGTTATCAAAGACAGGTATTTCTTCACTAAATTTAAGTGAATTTTTTCCCTCCTTTGGTCACTATTTATTGCAGTGATGCTACAAACAGTGCTTATTCAAATATTGGTGTGATCCACGTTCATCTGTGCTTTATCAAACTCTTCAGTCCATTTGTACTTTTTTTCCTGGGTGCAGGTTGGACATTTTCCTTCTAAAAAATAAAAAATATGAGGCATTAATTATGCTTGCAAACATGCAGCTTCTGCCTCCGACCTTATGAAGATGTTAGCCATTTTGTAGGAGGGGACACTTTGATCTATTGTGAAAAGATGAGATTTTGTTTAACTGCATTCTGAAAAGAAACTTTCTGCAATGAAGAACAGATTCGTGGCACTTTACACTTCATGCAAGCCACAGGAGGGCACTGAGAATTTACCAGTATACATACCTAACACTAAAATTATGAAAAGGTAATCGTAACATAGCTTTGATAAAAAATTATTGAATGTGACATAGTTTTTTGCATAATTCAAAATGATGATTTAAAAACTCTGAAACTCTTAGTTCTGCTTTGACTTCATTGGAAGCTTTGGAGTACTCATTTATAATTCAAAATAAACAATATTGTACAGGTATTGACCAGAAGACAAGAGTTAAACCCAGTGAATTAACACATATGCAGATAAGAATAAGAAAAATGCACAGCTAAGTCACCCAGGCAGCCTTGTTTTGCTTGGTATGGTGGTGGCATGAAAAAGAATAAGTGTTGAAACTGTTCTAGAAATACAAATAGTAACATGCTTACAGTCTTGTAAAACCAGATGGTTTAGATATTTTGAGTTCTTCCTACATTATCATGTGTATTCTTAAGTTGTATTCCTTTCTGAATTTATAATCCCCATTTGGGGCCAATTAGTATGATTTTAATGTATTTATTCTGGATTTGCTTACTCTTCTGAATAAAATCTACAAAATATGGAATGTAAAAATATTTATTTGGCTTGATAAGTTAACATTATTTAGGAAATGTGATTTTAAAGCTTTTTTTCTTTTTTTTAAGGTTCAGCTTTGTTTTTTTCTAAGACTTCAGTTTTAATGGAACTCTGTTACTTTTTTCATAGCAAGCAGTAAAGGAGAATATGAGAAGAAGGGAAGCAGAAGAAAAACAGAGGCGTGCTAAAATAGCTAAAGAGAAAGCAGAAAAAGAAAAACAAGAGAGACAACAAAAGAAAAAGCGCTTGTTAGAAATGAAAACAGGTAAGTACTGTAGAAAATGCATTTTATCTAGTGTTTCACTGGAAATAAAGCTGCTATTTTTTCTTTATCTGAATGTGCTATGAGAAAAGACAGAATAAAATAAGTTTTCACCAATTAAAGTTTACAGCAAAGAGGTTCTTAAATTTTCTTTTGTTAATGAGTTCTCTGATTGCCTGTTTTCTTCAAGCTATTTTGGAACTCTTAATGCTGCTTTGTATATTTCCATTAGATATATTGAACCGTGTGTGACCAAGTTCAGTTATGTCGAGAACATCTTACGTTACCTGAGAACAGACATTTTCCAATTCCCAAAGCCATTGTCTTACTTTTAACTAATGTTACATATTCATTTTTGTTCTTTTATGAGAATAAGCCCTTCCTGAACTAGTCTAGTTTTTTCTTGGATTATGTCAACTGTTACTTCAATAGGTCCCTATTGAAACACCTTAAAAGAAACCTCAGACATGTGTTTTTAAAGTTACTCATTTATGCTGTGTTGCCTTTTGTACCAAAAGGGACAGCAGACACTGAGTTCTCTGTTACTAAAAAAGATGTCTGATGCTCCTCTATACTGCTATATTTTATCCCAGACTGAGCTTCTGGAATCCTTCAGAATGATACATGACTTACTATGTAAATGATCGCGAGCTACTCTCATTTTTTTCTGAGCAGATCTTGTTAAACAGTTCCCCACTCAAACTCTGGTCGGCACCTTTGACGTAAATTATTATCTGTCTCTTCCACCTTTCACTAATAGCCAGAGTAGGTGTGTTTCAAGATTCTTCAGACCAAAGTCTTTGATTTATTTTCATAAGAACATCCATGTCTTGAGGTGTGAGACTAAAGCTTTCTCTTAAGATGGGAAACCAGGCAGCTGCCCTCTGAACACAGTATTTCTAATTTAGAAGTAAATTCAAGACCAGTCAGAAAACTACGAGAGACAATCTTTTTAAAGCTCACAGAAGACAGAGGAGACTGCAGAAGACTAGAAAAGGGTAAGACTGGTATCTGTATTAGTGTATGACTGGAAGAGTTTCAAAAGAGATTAGATATTTCTCAGACGTTGTATGTATGGCTTTTGATGGAAAATTTATAGTCTTTCAGGGAAAATCAAAGCTTCTATTAAGTCTTGTTCTTCATAACGTCATGTTCAGGCTTCCCAGAATACCGATGTTGGAGACTTCTGAATCATATACCCACATGTGTATGTAGGCCTCTAGTAGCTGGTGTACTGCTTCAGCTAATGTAGTAGGGAACTACGTGCTTGTCATCTACAGATCAGCTAGGTCATTGAGCAAATAGCTGCTTTGTCTCTTAGTAGCTTTTTTTTTCTTAAATCATATAAATGTAAGAAAGAGGCTTCTTGCTCTTCTTAACAGACACATATTTGAACATTATGTGGTTCATTCTGGAATGACTGATCTACACAGAAGATGGGAAAAGATGATGTTATGATCACCTGAAGCTATAAATGTCTTGAGTCTAAATTGTCTTGCTAAATTGGCTACTGATGAGTTGGTTTTTGTTCTGCACAGTTCCTTGTATGGCTTCTTGTGCTTGTTTGCAACCTAATTTTAAAAGTCTATTAGAAAACCCAAATTCTGACAGTGGAAAGCACCTTTGGTAAATTTGTTTGTCAGGAAGGACAGCAACAACAATATGAAGTGGTTTTTTTTGTTTTTATTTTGGCAGTCTTATAACATTCAAAATTATTTTTCTCTCTTTTTTTTTTTCCCCTCTTTTTTCTTAGCCATAACTAGTCCCTTGAAAGGCTTTCCTCTCATTAAGAATCTGTAAACCAGTCACAAAATGTTTACATCTGACCTGCTGACAAATTTCTAACCAGGTCCTCCCTCTGTCAAAATACCAAAACACTCTTACCTGGAGTGTGACTGAGTAACTGATTTTTGCTGCATATCATTTCTTTATATGGTGACTCAATCGGATGCTGGATTTATAGGAACATTATTTCAATTATTGCTTGATTGAAGTAGCTGAAAACTCATTGATGTCACAATCCTAGAAAATATTTTCTGGGGTTCAAACAGGTGCATATTTGAAGAAGAGGAAAGCATAGAGTATATGTACTAACTGGTTCATCAAGATTTTTTCTTTTTAGTGAAGAGATCATAGCATACTCTGCATCTCCACTCTACATTTTTTAGTAACATTGCTTTTTAACTGAAAATTACCTGAAGGCTAGGGATGCCTGTGTATCACTGTTCTATATGGCTCTTTGGAGTTTCTTAACTGTTTATCTTAAAGAAAAAAAAAAGCACAAAAAACCCCAAACCACAAAAACCTCATTATTGCACTGACAATCATTAACAGCACTGGTTGTGCTCATAACTTTTTCTTACGCATTATTTGTCATTAACACTACAAGTTAGTTCTCACTATTAATCACTACCACTACATATTGAAAGCAGTCAGTCCTAAATTTGATATAAATATAAAATCCCACTGAACTGATGCTGTAGGGTACATAATGATGGCTACCAGTGATGACCTTAGTTGGCAAGGTGACATGGGCAAACTCAAGAACTCTTCTCCAAGGGAAGCTAGAACTGAAGTGGTTTGTTTTGTTTTTTTTTCTTCTCTACCATCTTTTATTCCCTTCACCACACCCAGTTTGAGACTTTATTGTTTTATAAGATGGTCTAGTTTCTAGACAATTCCAAAGCCTCTTGTCTATCCCTAGATTACACGATCCATAGTCTTTCAGGGGTTGTTAATTCTCCAGGTTATAGTAGTGCTTTCAGATGGATTTTTTTTTTCCTTTTTTCTAGCTGCTGCTTCTATTCCTAACGTAAAAGCGATCTTTCCATGGCACTTGAGGTTGTGCTTTTTTTTCAGTGACCATTAATTGGCTATTAGTGACTTATTTACAGTTCCAGAGTTTCTGCTTTCAGCCTGTGCCACTAATGTTCAAGGCCTGAGCTCCTATCTAATGCTTAAACAGGTTTTATACCATCATCCTAAGCTTGTTTTGTTAACCACCGGTGTCATTTACAAAGCAGGCATTTAACTTCTAGATTCTCCTTTGTTCTTTTTCAGCTTTCATTTGCTTAGGAAAGTTATTTGAAGAGTAGGGTTTTGTTTGCTATGGTGCCACCTTCTGCTGCATAAGGTGGATCCATTTCTTCACGTAATAGTGACCTACATAAAGCTGTGAAATTTTTAGCTTTTTGGGGAGTGTTTCTGCCCTTTTTTCTTTTTTTCTTTTTTCTTAAAGAAATATATACAAAACCATAGTTTGTTTTTTTTTTTCAGTGTCTACCAAATATGTGAATTAAGCTAATAAGTTGCATATAGCCCATTAGGACTGTATCATACCTGGTTTGCCTAGCACTACACATGTATTAAAACAAAAGGAAAATTATCTAGAATTAAAGGTAACTCCTGGTTTTTAGTTTGAACTACTTTGGGGATGGGGAGGGATCCTTCTGGGTGAATATAATAATTTCATCACTAGTAACTGACATATACTGTAAACATGAGATCTGAGGTGCCCCTACAGTACACCAGCCTTCTCATGAACTGTAATAGTCTTCCATAGCCTGTGTTTATGCCTTTGATATACAGGCAACAACTTAACCTTCTCGGTTGCAGTTGTTATCCATACATCTGCATCAGACTGCCTTTGAAATACTATTACACCAAGTTCAGTATTGATATGGTTGTTTTCTAAAATTATATAAATATGTATAGTGTGTGATACATCTTCATAACATTTTAGGTAGGCTTTATAATATAAATTTGGACTTCTGCTAAAAACACTATAGATTTTCGTTATTTATATGGAATTGTTTGACTTATTCTCTTGCAAGTATTTTTTTGAGATTTGGACCTGAAGCCATGTCAGATTTAGATCTCTGTAAATTTTAATTTGCTAAAATTCTCAACCTGTGCTGTACATATTATATAGTGACACTCATGTATCCTAATGATCACAGCTCAAATAAATCACTGATATAAAAGGATGAGAGTCTTCAGTGTAGGTGGTACAAATATCAGCTGCATATTTTCCTTTCAGCTACATCCTAACTTGAAACGCATGTGGAATTCATTACAAGTTTTGAATGTATAAGCAGTGAATGATATTTGGTATTTTAAAACTGATGATAGTAAAATCTGTCCTCTAAATATTCTCAGGGATACAAAGTGATTTTCATCATGAGATGCTTTGTCAATAAGATTGCTTTACTTGCTTCTATGAAGCCCACTCAAACTATCACATACTATCATTTCAAAGGTAAATAGCCAGTGGAAGGAGATCTTTATGTAAATTCCTTGTCTGCATACTATTAACATTCAGATACATACTTTCTCATGCTGTTCAGATTCTCAGTAGAAAACACACCAATCAATTATTTTGATCTTATCACAGTGTAAAGAATTCTGTAACTGTGATAACACCAGCTAAATTTATTGTAATATAATTGAGAGCTCCATCATTGTGGCATCTTCATTGTGTCTTACTTTGAATACTATTTAAGTAACAAGCCACTTTCTTCTGTAGTTGTTTAAAAAGGCTGCCCTTTCTTATGCAAAAGCAGTGAAGTGATGCCTAAACATCTGATTTCCAATCTAGAATATTAGTTTATTTTCAGTTGTGTTACTCAGTTTCACTTTTACCACAACTAACTGGTTTTAAATCTGTGTTCTGGTTCATTTAGACAGTTATGACCTTATTTGCAGTCAATTTTGAAGCATTTATTTTTTGCAGAGGTTTTATATTGTTTATCTGGTTTTGTAACAAAGACATTAATGTCTCACAAACTTGATAAGAGTGCAATATGAATATTTTCATTAATTCTGTAGTGTTCTGCAAAACAAAAGGACATCATGGGTCCCAGCACTGACAGTTTAAGCAATGAAAACAGTAAACGTAATTAGGTAATTAAAATTCAGATTCCGACAGATAAAATGCCTGCCTTTGAAATAAATTAAAAAATCACCAAACCTACTTATATTAGTAGGTACCCTCAAAGACCCTATTTTCTCTGCCTAGTTCGAGTTCATAAGGCCTCCATTTTATTAATTCCTTCTCTCTGGGAGAGGAGAATCAGTACTTCTTAATAGTATTCCTTTCTTGTGAGGGGAGTGAAGGACTACAAATGTCACAGATTATAAAAACTTGTTCATGTTCCACTACAGCTGAGGTGACATCAGTAGTTTCATATGTTAATAATTTGTTGTTTTAAAATGTCTGCTAGGCTGCTTTCCTGAAAAACACAAGGTTTGGGCAATAATAAGAGTTTTGCTAGATTTTGGGCATGTAGGTATGTGTTTTGTGCAACTAAATTTACTGTGAAGGGGGCAAAAGATCTGATAATACTATATATGAAGAAATCTTGAAGGTATAATATTGATATCCAACAAGTGTTTCGTGTAAGGGCTCTCTTCCCTAGGGAGTTTCCCCTTTTTGGAATTTCAAGTGCTCCATTCATCTTGGTTCCTCCCTGGTGATGATAACTCTTTCCAGTTGTCCCACGACTGCCTCCACTTATCCTCAAATTGGACCCTCTTTACCAAGTGGATTCCTGAGATCACTTTTGTTTAAATTTATTCTTAAGCTTCACTTTTATTATGAGTCCAGTGAGGAATAATTCTGTTGTGTAACTGTGAGAAGTGTAACTTCTTCCTCTTACATTAAATAATATTGAGCAGAAAGAACTGTGGGACCTTGTAGAGTTGCCTACTCAGTACTTACTCATTTTAATACTTAATGGGCAGTTGACAGTAAGCTCTTTACAGGCTTGGAGAGTAGTTCTAATTTTGCTTTATTCTTGTTAAAAATAAAGTCCTGTATATGAGGAACAAGTTGTGACAGACATTGGCCACGAATCCACTGGAAAGGAGATGTCACCTTATCTGTTACAAAGAATGGAGGTTGTTTTTCAGCTGCGATTGTATTGTTTTGACAGTAAAGTATAAATCTGAATAAATTGCTGAGAACAGATGTTCCTTCCAGAGTAATTGTCACATTTGTACTTGAAAATTATACAGAGAATGATAAAATACAGGTATGCTTAATTAAAAAAAAAATAATCTGGACTGAAAAATAATGTGTGATGCATCTGCAGAAGCCACCGCAGAAGATGAGATACAGCAAAATCTCATCAAGTCTCGTAGTGGAGGATGTTCAGGGAATCAGATGTTTTTGGTTCAAAAAAGAGTAGAACTAATTGGAATGTATATTAATTAAACCCAACAACTAATAGTTGTAAGTCATGTTCTAACAAGATTTCAAAGGTGCTAAATCTTCTGAAGCATGGAAGTGTAGTTCGTGCACTTGTTGGCAACCCATGGGCTCAGAATGCAGAAGCTGCTGATCATTTTACTAAGTAGTAGCTCCAAAAGAACAAGAGGTTTAGAAGAAAGAATTATTTTTCTTTCTGAAAATTTGGCTTAGAAGGGGAACCTTTGGAAATAGTAGCTGAAAAGCATTTGTGAAACTGAGGTTTACACAAAGCTCCTGAAAAGATAAATAGCAGCAGTATTTGTGAGAGAGAGAAATAGTCAAAAAAACCCAGAACTATTGAAAAAATTAAAGGGTCATTATAGTAATGTCTGTAGATAAATATTCTCATAAGACTTGTTGTTTATAGTGTAGCAGGAAAATGTTTTAAAAAATATGAAAAGAATGCTGCAGATGTAAAATGACATTACCATGAAAAAAAAATTACAATCTCTGGAGCCATCTTTGGGACTAAGAGCTCTAACATTTATGCAGATAGCAGGGTTTGATTTGAGTAAACATTTTCTACTCCAAATACTACCTCACATCTCCTCTGAGATAGACATCAGAGTCCTCTTTAAACTCTCACTCTTGCTATGTGTAAATGCTTTCGTTCGTTCTTTTTTTTTTTTTTTCTGAATCATCAAAATTTTCTTCTCTCAAGTTGCAAAGGAGAGGAGGAATAAATATCCTTACCAAAGCATTGGAGGGTATGTTTTATTTTTACTTAGTCCAAGGTTGTAAAAGAGCCAAGAACCTCCTCTGTCATTGTTGGGAAGCTAGCAGAAAAGAAGGTCATGTCTCTGACTCTTCCTTCAAACCGAGTCTGCTGCTGCTTCTATTTCTATGCTGTTCACTGTGACGCTTATCTTCACTCAGCAATACCTCAGTAGTTGTACAGAATTACAGTTGTGTTACTGCATACCAAAATATTCTTGCTCTGAAGCTTGCTGACAGAAGTTACTTGATTTCTCTGGCAGTTTCTATCCATTGAAAACTATTAAATGCAAATTCAAAGTCTTCAACTTGCAAACTGCTGGAGACGCAAAGACCATTCTAGAAATTTCTTTACATATTTTTCCTGTCCTTTTTATAGTTGTTTGCTATTGTCTACTAGTGCACAGAGGATGCAGGGCTAGGTGGACTTTTGATCTGATCCTCCTGGGTATTCTTGTGCATTCATAGCCACCCAAACAAAAAGAGTCTTGCCCACCCAAAGCTGCCTGGTAGCTTTCCTTTGACTAAGCTCAGTAATGCAATCCAGTTAGAACTTTCTCCCTCCAGAAGTGAGAAATTAGATAACTTGTAAACTTCCTTCAGCCCCTCATCTCTGTAGCACCGCTGTCAGTATGAGTGATCATTATGCGTATTTTCTGATTTATCAGTTGTTTATAAATGGGAATGGAAATAGTAATGTCTTTCCCTGTGCTCAATAAACTCCTTCAGAGACACATAGTAACTAAGAGAAAAGATGTTCATACACACGCACAAACATATATTATGTTCAGCTACGTATATTCTTATAAGAAGCTACATTCAGTTAAGAATTCTACTAGAGTGGTTCTAACTGCTCCAAATGAAAATATAATTGTTATGTCTCAATAACAGATTATTTCCCCCCCACACCCACCCCTCCCCACTCCGTGAAACAGCACTAATAGAAATATTAGTTTTTGGTTAGTCTAGAAAACAGATTGGTTGCATTTTTGTCAGTGGTGTTGGAGCTGTGATGCATAAAGAAAACAGAAAAATCATTCATTAACAGTAAAACTTATTGATTAACTTTGTCATGTGTAGCTCACGGTTCTCACTGTTAGCTGTCCTATCAAATCTTAGTCTTGGATAACGGCACATAAGGTTGATCTAAGGTTTTAGTTAGGAGTGATTAAATATAAGTCCGAGTTAGGCAGTCACATTGTTAAACATTGTGAAGCCTTCCCTTCTCTGGACATTAAGATTGCTTTGTATTTTTATGTTGACAATATAAGAGCCTTCAAAAAGCCTCCTGACCTCTTCATATATAGGGCTGAGAGATCTAGAAGCTGTTATGTGTCAACACTATGAATGCTTCACAGAATCTGGTTGCCTGATTCTCTGAGACTGAAAAAATAGAACCATTTCCAAAACACTGGAGGTTGCTCCTGCATTGATAGCTTAAATTATCTCCCTTTCTGTCATCTGCTCTCTAGAGCTTAAGTCACTCAACACTCTACTGTTGCTAAAGCTTTCCTCTTGAGATGTTGTTGAGGGAATGGTCCTTCAATTTTTACTCAGATGGAGACCTTTAGTCAGCTGGACATTGCTTTGTAGGCTGTACTTGTCAAAATCGATCATTATACAAACAAACATACAGAATGTTTTATAATGTATTGAAAGTAAAGATGCAACATTAACAAAGTTAAAAGATTATCTCTTTCTCCTTCTTCACCTTGAGTGAATTGTCTGGAAAAATCTTTGCTGTTATTGTCCCAAGCCTGAAAAATTTCACTTGCCTGAAAAATTTTTCTACATGAAGGCACAAGACATAATGTAGCTAAAGGCTGGAAAGGGATTAAATTTCACTTGATTGAAAACTGGGTACAGTATATCTGACCTGAATTATATCCTGACCTGAAGAGAAAAAAAAAGCAGTTTGTACACTAGTCAAAACAATTAAAACAATATTCGTTCTGGTAGTTTCTGAACTGTGAGATCAGGACTTAATTCTTCAGACAAGAAAAACAAATCCAACAGCTTCAGCACTCTAAGTTTGTTTTTAAATTATATAGAAGCTTGAGTGCTGCCATAGAGTTACTTCAAAGATGATATAAAGATAATGAAAGTCTTTGCTAATTCATGTAATTTAATGAGCAGACCTCGAGTTTTTGCACTCTTCTCCTTCTGTTACAGTTATGAAATATTAAGGTCTGTTTTTAATGTATACATTTGTCCAAATTGTGCAGTTTTAATTTCAGATGAGGCTTATAATTCAGAGGTTGGCTTTACTTACAGTGTAACAAAAAGCTGTACGTAATCACATTGCTATAAGTAGATCCCAGTGGAAAATGACAGTCAAAGTCCCTATAGCTAAATCTCTTAAGTATACAGACTGAGTAGGCAACATCAACAGAAACCATGCTAAAGAATTCTTGATTTGTTTTTTCTGAAGCTCCTTGATATTTCCTTCATTAAAAAAAACGGTTTTATTTTGAGAGGTGTGATGGGTTAGCCCTTGTCTGGGGGCCAAAACCACACACCCGCTCACACAATTCCTCCACCCCGAGAATAGGGGAGAGAGTTAAAGGGGTAAAGGGAAAAAAAGGACTCATGGGTTGAGATAAGGATAATTTAATAACTAAACTACAATAATATTTACAATAATACTATATACAAATATACAAATGAGTGATACACAGTGATACTGTCCCCCCTGCCCCCCGACCCGATGATAAAGACTCAGCCTGTTCCCAGCTAATGATCCTGGAGCAGGGAGAGTCCCGAAACCACACTCACGATTCCCCCATGCAGGGGGTGCACCGTTCTTAGAGGCACTCACGGAATGGAGATAACAGACCGAGCGTCCCAGACCAAGAGCTGACCAGGGTGGGGGGGGGAAGTGACCACCTGGAACGAGATGATCCAGAGCCAAGAGAGATCCGAAAACCAAAGGGACCCGGAATAAAAGGGACGATCTTCCGGAGGGTCCTCACCTATATACTGGGCATGACATGTATGTTATCTAATAGATTATTGGCCACTCTGGGTTTCAGTCCCGAACCCAAGATCAAATTCTGGGCTAGCAACTGGGGCTGTGCTCCCTCACAGCCTCCCCGGTCTGCTGTCCTTGGCCGCAGCACAAACATTGCTTCTTATCAGCTTTCTTCTGAGCATAAATCCAAAACACAGCCTCTTGCTAGCTATTATGAAGAAAGTTAACTCTGTCTCTGCTTAACCCAGGACAGAGGAGTAGCTTAATGAAGCTTTGATTCCTTTAAAGAGGAAGTAGACAGACATATTATTACATGTTTTTCTCCTAGTAAAGTGAACTTCTGGAGTCCTTGTATTGACTGTGATGCTTTAGTTTATATCTGACAGGTGCACGGGAACTGTAAAAATGGAACATTTTTTCATCCAAAGTAATCTTGTTGCACCACTCTTATTTTAAAACCATATTGCTAATGATACTTGTGTTTCTACCATGTCAGTGGACTACTGCTCCTGGAGTTATGATAGATATCATGTGTTTCTTAATAAGTACATAAAATGCAGGAGTTGTTCCTAACTGCAGTATTTGTTGCTATCATCATAAGACTTATTAAAGTTGTACTGTAAAGCTTATGATACTAAGTGCACTGAAGGAGAAGGGTCTGTAATATTCTTAAAATTTTTAAAGACATAATTACGAAATTAGGCAGTTTATATCTGACTTGTCACTGAAATATCAAGGGCAAAACTTGCCAGCTATTTTGGCAAGTTTACTTCTGCTTTAGATGGTATTTAAAAGGCAGTTGTATGAGTTTTAATTAGGTATGATGTTAAAAAGTATTTAAATCTCCTATTCTGCAATTTAAAGAAAAGAGATCATTTAGATCATAAAAGAGTATATTTCTCAAAGGAATTATTGTGGGCTATGATGCTATCTTCAAGCCAACTGGTATTACTAGTTCTAGGATGATAAAAGATTGATACACTTGACTAATTAGGAAGCCAGTTGGGACTGGTGACAGCAGTCTGCAGCAGCTTGTGGAAGCCAATTTAAAGGTCCCATAGGAAGTGTTAAGACTGAACAATATTTGCGACTCTTATACTATCACTGTAGCAATGTTGTATGCAGTTCTCTCAGGGCAATTTAAAATATTTCTAAAATATTGCATGGTACGCTTTAATTTCTTGAACTTTCCATCATATAAATTTTGACAATATTATAGATAGTATGATTATTAATAGCTAGCTGAGTAACTGTACAGAAGGTGTCACAGTCATCTGTTGACATAGGCATCAAAAACCAGAATTTGGAGCCTAACTGAAAGTGTAAGAGTTTGAAAAACAGGCTTTCTGTATGTTTTTGGGTATGTAGATTATTAACTATTCATGTGTCCTGTCCCATTCAGTGGGTAATAGCAAGGTTCACTTTTAAATCTCTGTGCAGTAAACAGGAGCAATGAGAATTGCTTTGGAAGGTTTACCTAAACTACAATTTTATTAAGAAATGTAGTGGAACTACAAAAGATAATGGCTTGGCAAAAGTTGCAATGATTTTAGAACCAATAGCGACAATAAAGCTGGCAACAATATCACAATCAATAGCGATACGAAAACTTGGGACGATATTCCCCTTATGTGCTGAGAACAAAGTTAGAAACAGAGAGACAGAGTTACTTAAAAGAAAAATAAAGGGAAAAGAAAGAAGAAAATATTAGAGGTTATCACCACCCTTGGATCCAGTGACAGTCTCGGCTCGTAGTTGTAGTCTTCCAGTAGCGCGCGCATGCCTAAAATTTGCCTTTTCCTCCTTTTATACCTTTAAGTGTGGAAAGTGTCAGACCCCGAAAGCAGGGAATTTGAAGTCACTGGGCAGGTGCAGTATGTGCTTAGGAATGTTCTAGAAATGTGTGAGGGGTCTTTGGGGGTCTCACAACTCCTCCCTGCCAGGTTGACAGCGCTGTGACCGATCGCGAGCACGCAAGCGTAGCAGGCAGGTAGTCTCTCAAAAACAAAGGGGTGGGCAGGCTCACAAGTTGTAGGAGTCAAAAACAGGAAGCAGGCTATGCTCTGTTGCAAAAGACCCTGCTGGTCTATTCCCCTTTCTTACCAAGGTGGATGTTTGCAACATTCACTCGCCCCATCTTAGCAACCGGTTGATAACAGGAAGTTTTTATTTTCAGTGCTTAACTTTTTTCAGTATAACCACGCATACAGGAAAACTTCTAGAGCAGTTTTTTAATTCAAGTTTCTATATACTTCATTTATTCTTCTGTTAACTGTTTTGCATGTCAATAGAAGCACTAATCTATAAGTCAGTTTGAGACTACAATGTATTTCAGATAAATATGAAAAACAGATAATACCCATAAATATGTTACGGCTATGCTACAAAAAGTAGTGGTTTTGCAGTGTTTCTATTCCATTATTTTAAATCCTTTTTTATTTATTTGATGGGTCTTTTTATAGCATAGCGGATTATGCACCAGGATTTTTTTTCTACTGAAAATTGTCAAGTTTTTGAAATAACTGAAATGGGTAGTAGTCTTGGAGAAGCTTAAAAGGAAACAGATGACATGCTGAAATAGGATTGAAATTTTTCTTCTGTTACTCCTACTTCCTAAAACAAAGCCTATGAACTCTTTTCCATAAACGTTTGAATTAGTTACCTATTTTTTCCAACGTTTGTGTACGTTAATGTCTTGGCCTCAAAATTTCTTCAAGCATCACTTTGGTCTGAAAGTATTCACTGAGTGTTTTAATTGCAAACATTAATATTTTAGAGAATTGCATGATATCAGAAGGACAGAAGAAAGTTAAAAGAACAGAAACAAACAAACAAAACCCCACAACCACAAAACAAAACAAAAAAAAAACCACAGGAAGCTGAATACATAAAATTAGTATTTTTTTGTGAGGTACATTCTAAGCTCTATTAGTAGCTGTGATAGTCCATTAGTCATGAGAGAGCAGACTTCAGGGTGATAAAGCATGATATACCAAACACAAAGAAAGAGAAAAAAACCTGTATTTCAGTCTTCATGTTTATTCTGTATCTGCCATGTATTGTACAGAAAATAAATGTACGTAAATGTTATGCAAAATTATGAAATATTTGCTAATTTTCCCATATTTCTTTTTGTGTATAGGTCTTTTGTGTAAAGTTGTTAAGTTAACTAGTCTGGTAGTAGAATATAGAGAAAAGAGAAGAAGTAAGGGTTACTGTTCCCTAGGTAAAAAACTGGCTGGATGGCCAGGCCCAAAGAGTTGTGGTGAATGAACTTAAATCCAGTTGGCCACTGGTCACCAGTGGCATTCCCCAGGGCTCAGTACTGGGGCCAGTTCTCTTTAATATCTTTATCAGTGATCTGGATGAGGGGATTGAGTGCTCCTTCAGTTAGTTTGCAGGCAATATCGAGTTGGGCAGGAGTGTGGATCTGCTTGAGAGCAGGAAGGCTCTGCAGAGGGATCTGGACAGGCTGAATCAATGCAGCAAGGACAATTATATAAGGTTCAGCAAGGCCAAGTGCTGGGTCCTGCCCTTGGGTCACAACAACCCCCTGCTACGCTACAGGCTTCGGGAAGAGTGGATGGAAAGCTGCCTGGCAGAAAAGGCCCTGGGGATGTTAGTCAACAGTCGGCTGAACATGAGCCAGCAGTGTGCCCAGGTGGCCAAGAAAGCCAATAACATCCTGGCCTGCATCAGAAATAGTGTGACCAGCAGCATTAGGGAAGTGATCATCCCCCTGCACTCGGCACTGGTGAGGCCGCATCTCAAATACTGTGCTCGGTTTTGAGCCCCTCACTGCAAGAAGGACATTGAGGTGCTGGAGTGTGTCCAGAGAAGGGCAATGAAGCTGGTGAAGGGTCTGGAGCACAGGTCTTATGAGGAGTGGCTGAGGAAACTGGGGTTGTTTAGCCTGGAGAAAAGGAGGCTGAGGGGAGGAGACCTTATTGCTCTCTAAACTACCTGAAAGGAGGTTGCAGCGAGGTAGCTGTTGGGTTTCTTCTCCCAAGTAACAAGCAAGGACAAGAGGAAAGAGCCTCAAGTTGTGCAAGGGGAGGTTTAGTTTAGATAATAGGAAAAATTTCTTCAACAGACTTCCTGAGGAAGTGGTGGAGTCACCATCCCTGGAGGTGTTTTATAAGATGTGTAGGTGTGGCACTTAGGGACATGGTTTAGTGGTGGGCTTGGCAGTGTTAGGTTAATGGTTAGATTCATGATCTTAAAGGTCCTTTCCAACCTAAATTATTCTGTGATTCTAAGGGTGTTCTCAGGTTACAGTTTTGTTGTTTTAAGGACCAGCATCTTGGGAGAGCATCAAATCAAATACTACAAGGAACGAATGGGGTTCTCCTTAAAGGGCATTTTTAGGAAATTCCAAAAATTAAAACAAAATAACTTTCTAAACACAAATATACGTTTAGAATTAGTGGAAATTAAAGAATGGGCAAATGCAAGAAAAAGGAATAGAAGTGCTAATTAAATGCAATTTGTAATACAGTTGGACAAAAACAGATTTTAAAATAAATTACTTTCATCCTTCTGTAAATAATAAAGTAGCTGATGGTATAATAGATAAATGAAAAAAATTTTTATGAAAATCTATTTAAATTTGAGTCAACATTAGGCAGCATCTGTTGTGAGCTTTAGATATGTTTATATGTGTATTTCTATAGAATTTTTGAATAAATGAACTTTTGTTATTTCATGAGGAAGTTGCCACTTTGTGACTTTAAGGTATATTTGAAGGATATTTTTCCTTAATTGGTGGACAGGGAAGCGCAAATTTTGAGACAATTAATGTTTTGGTTTTTTAGAGATAATTATTTGCATATCTTGCTTCCCAAAACTGTGCCTTTGTGTTGTTTTCCTCTTCTGCTTTTAAATTGTATCTATGCTTAGGGTTCTCAGAAGCTAAATTAGATTAAATTCTTGATGTAGTAGTAGAATAATTAAAGTAAAAATGTTGTTGCTAGGGCATCATATTCATGATTGGGCCCATGCTGATTTGACAGTACGTTGCCAGACCATCCTCACTGCAACTTTGAGCTTTTTTTGTCTGAATTATTTTTGTTGCCCTTGAAACCACTTCCCTTAGAAAGGCATTAGAATTCTTTAAAGCTTATTCAAAGGTGGAATTTATTTAATGGAGGAGAAAAAATAGAAATAGTGTTGGAAAGCAACATTTCCCATAATAATTTTCCCCCATATTCAGGCCAAGAAGGTTGCCTTGCTTCTTTACCTCTAGTATAGCACTTTAAGAATTCCTTAAATTAATGATGTGGCATCTTGTTCTACCCATCAGCTAGTTTGGTTCTGATTTGAATATTCATTGTTAGCAATGACTGCAGAAGCATGCGATGTCTCTGACTGTACCCAAGGTGTGTGTTGAGCTAGGGAGTTTTGCCCAGTGAGGCGTAATAAGATTCCTATAATGTAACTCTTTATTTATTTGTGCTGATTTTTTTTGTCATATAGTAAACTCCTGGAGTTGTTTTCTTTGACCTCCCAGGCATAGACACAAGAGGTTAACAAGGTTCAAAAATTTAACATTTTCTGATGTGTTTATTAGAGGACATAAAAGTAGGATGTTTAATGCTTGCATTTAATTATAATTTCACAGTAGCATTCCTAATTCTTTCAGAGGATATTATACATATATGTGTAATACGATGAGTAGAATTTTCCTGAACTACATTATTTAATATGGGACAGTGGTTATTAAATACAAAGGGAAAATGGCTTTTGATTTAAGCTACCTATGGATATCACTCTGTATCCTATCCAAACCAATATTGTTCATTCAGCTTCCTGCTGAGAAACAATTTCAACTTTTTATAACAATAACTGAAATGATCTCTAATATAGCAAATCATTTAAGGGACAGCTGTTGAAAGCTGACATGAAACTGATTATTTGCAGTTGCGAAAGGGTACTGAAATGAAAATATGAGTGAAATGACATTTCACTTAAAACTATGCTTGACTCTCAGTATAGAGGAAGAGGAATGTGAAATGAATAAAATTTGGCTTAGTTCAATGCATAGAAGAACAAATCTGTGAATGGTAAAACCTTGGTCTAAGTTTGAAATCAATAGTTTTAATAATACAATTAATATATTTTATTGTTGTTATTTATTATTATAATTTATGCTTTGATATTGCTGTGGTAACCTAGCAGGTTCCTTCTCTCTCCTTTACAGAAGGTGAGGAGACTGGAGTGATGGATAGCCTGTTGGAGGCCTTGCAGTCAGGTGCAGCTTTTCGAGACCGAAGGAAAAGGACACCAAGGTCTAAAGGTGAATATTCTATTTCACATTTTTATTTTCCAGATAAATTTAAAAGCGTTATAGGTCCAGTGCTTTGAAATTTAAACACTATTGGGTTTAATTATTTCTTGCAATTGCAACTTTCAGGGATGTTCAAGCTGCTTTACTGTCAGTAGGACTTGGGAGATGAAGTTACTGAACTTAGCATAGCCTGATTATTATGACAAGACTCTTCAGTACAACCACGTGTACTTTAACTTGTTAGAGTTTAGAGTTGAATGGGGGAAGTAAAAGTCATCTTGCCCCATAAGTGAATCAAATATTCAAATATATTATATTAAAATCAAATTATATTACTGTAACTTTACTCCTAGAAATATCTAACTTCTAAATAATTCTGCTTAGTAATGTTGTTACAATACTCCAGTAACTTTCAAAACTGTGTTTTATTTCCATTGTTTCATTGCTTTTGCAGACATACCACAAAATCCCAGTCCAACCATGCAACGGCCTGTGCTGAAAGCTTGTAACCATGGTAATGAACCATATTAATGAATTACATGCTCTTTTCAACTTAGCTTATGTAGTTGATCTGTGCTTTCAAAAGACTGCTGTGATTTTTTTTTCAGTTTTCTAGATTAGTGGAATACTGAAACTGTACTGGAACCTGCTTTTTAACAATCACCTGAATATTACATCCTGAAACTATAGTTATNCTCTAATATAGCAAATCATTTAAGGGACAGCTGTTGAAAGCTGACATGAAACTGATTATTTGCAGTTGCGAAAGGGTACTGAAATGAAAATATGAGTGAAATGACATTTCACTTAAAACTATGCTTGACTCTCAGTATAGAGGAAGAGGAATGTGAAATGAATAAAATTTGGCTTAGTTCAATGCATAGAAGAACAAATCTGTGAATGGTAAAACCTTGGTCTAAGTTTGAAATCAATAGTTTTAATAATACAATTAATATATTTTATTGTTGTTATTTATTATTATAATTTATGCTTTGATATTGCTGTGGTAACCTAGCAGGTTCCTTCTCTCTCCTTTACAGAAGGTGAGGAGACTGGAGTGATGGATAGCCTGTTGGAGGCCTTGCAGTCAGGTGCAGCTTTTCGAGACCGAAGGAAAAGGACACCAAGGTCTAAAGGTGAATATTCTATTTCACATTTTTATTTTCCAGATAAATTTAAAAGCGTTATAGGTCCAGTGCTTTGAAATTTAAACACTATTGGGTTTAATTATTTCTTGCAATTGCAACTTTCAGGGATGTTCAAGCTGCTTTACTGTCAGTAGGACTTGGGAGATGAAGTTACTGAACTTAGCATAGCCTGATTATTATGACAAGACTCTTCAGTACAACCACGTGTACTTTAACTTGTTAGAGTTTAGAGTTGAATGGGGGAAGTAAAAGTCATCTTGCCCCATAAGTGAATCAAATATTCAAATATATTATATTAAAATCAAATTATATTACTGTAACTTTACTCCTAGAAATATCTAACTTCTAAATAATTCTGCTTAGTAATGTTGTTACAATACTCCAGTAACTTTCAAAACTGTGTTTTATTTCCATTGTTTCATTGCTTTTGCAGACATACCACAAAATCCCAGTCCAACCATGCAACGGCCTGTGCTGAAAGCTTGTAACCATGGTAATGAACCATATTAATGAATTACATGCTCTTTTCAACTTAGCTTATGTAGTTGATCTGTGCTTTCAAAAGACTGCTGTGATTTTTTTTTCAGTTTTCTAGATTAGTGGAATACTGAAACTGTACTGGAACCTGCTTTTTAACAATCACCTGAATATTACATCCTGAAACTATAGTTATTAATTACTTTTCAAAACTCTTCTTTTGTGAGTTTTTTATTTATTTAAAAATATGTCATGTTTTTAAATGTAGTACTTTTATAATCCTTAAAAATAATTATGCAAAGATTGTTTAATGGTTTATGGAAGTATAATAGAAAGCAGATTGCAGAACATTGTAAATGTTGCTAAGTGTTAATGATACTGAATCAGAAAGCTTTTTACATTTGTTCTGTTTTTCTTTGGTTTTCATGATACTATAGCTGGATTGGTTTCAGCTATCATTTACTGGTATAATTCAAAAGTGATGTTGTATTGTCAAAGTAAGAGTAAATTTATCAATTACTTCATGGCTAAATATTTCTCCAAATTTTGAGCATGTCTTATGTTTATTCATAAGCTTCTGAACTATCTCACTGTAATCAGTAGGACTTGCTCATATGTGAAAATTACAGTGAGGGCATGGGTGCTTTTTAGCTTTGTTTGTTAGACAATCAACAGAACATTAGTATATTAGCTGTGTTTTAATTAAGCTTCAGGAATCCAGAGTGACTATTTTCAGTGGCCCGTAACTAGTGGTCTCAGGAAAAAGTTTGTATAGTAGTAATTTCATTAAAGAAAAAATTTAATTGAAATTTAAAGAAAAAAAAATCTCCTTTCTTAGTTTTGTGAGCAGAATGCATTATTCTTTTGATATTTAAATGCACTCTGGAGTTTATAAAGCAGATGTCATCAAATTGGCCATATTAATTATGCTTCATGTATAAGTGTTCATTTCTTAAGTATCTATAGAAAAAACAACATACAGAAGTTGGCATTGGTAAACACATAAAGAAACTAGAGCTGAAAGGACAGTTTAAAGATAATCACTTATACAAATAGGCTCAAAGAAGAATCAAGTATATTTGACAGATGCTTGTCTAGCTCATAAGACTGATATTTGAATAATGACTACAGAGCACATCTTAGTTTATCTTACAAGTGTTTCTGTTTGTAAGAACAATTATGTTGAATATTGCTTCTTTTCAACCTGTTCTGCCTAACTAGATGGCAGTCTATGGACAGATAATGTAGTTTCCAGTTTCCAAACTAACTGCATTTGGACAAGTGTTAGGGCCATGTTTTATGTTTCAGGTTAAAAACAAAATAACAAAAGCAAACAAACAAGCACACAAAACCCCAAGATTTTAATTCTGCAAAGTCTTAGCCTGACCCAGTGACTGATTTGTACATCAGATGGATATAATTTGGTACTGAAGTTTGAAGTTCAGACGTTTGATTTTGAGAGAAGAGTAAAAAAGTAAACTCTTGGATTTTTTGCTGGGTTGTTTTTTTTTTTTTCCTATTTTGAGACAATCTGACTCTAAGACATTTTAAAAAGAGCTCAGCTTTTCTTTCACCTGTCTTGTTAGCTCAAGAATAGGGTAATAGAACTCTAAGCTTTCTTTTAAGGAATTAATTAGTCTGTTTTTGATTTGTTGACACTTTTCACAACATCTACATGTTACATCTTCCTATTTTGAGGTAAACAGAGCACTAAACTTCGTGTAGATTATGGTGAGTTCACTTATCAGAGCCTTTTTGGCTTTTTGATAGAAATATATGGTCACTGG
This sequence comes from Syrrhaptes paradoxus, assembly GCA_013400615.1. Lineage (NCBI taxonomy): Eukaryota > Metazoa > Chordata > Aves > Pterocliformes > Pteroclidae > Syrrhaptes > Syrrhaptes paradoxus. The sequence continues at coordinate 94,377 of VZTO01018777.1, read as the reverse complement.
TTGCTCTGAGTTCATCTTTGAGGTGAACTTTTTTTGTGCTATTCAAAGTCTGTGTAGGTAAGTTGAGATTTTGCTTTTATTAATTTATTTTGTTATTGAGAAATCAGAAATTATGTATATTACATACTATCTAGAATGAATACTATACCCTGAGTACTATCTAAACCCTGAGTATATTTTTAGATAATAATAACCTCACTGAAATTAATGATGTGGCCAGTCAAAGCAAGAATTATAATGTTGAATTTTCTTTTTCTGAGTTCAACAATGTATAATATCAGGGTTTTTTTTCATTATTATCCTCTATATAATTTTTTCTTGCACTTTAATGTCTATACATATGCAATGCATGGATATAGATCTATATAGATATAGATAACCTGTTCTTTCTATGTGTATAACAAGTGATGAATACTATAGATAATGTTTTATTATATATACACTGTATAAGCAAGAAGTCTGTGATTTCAACCCACTTCAGAAAAATTGAGATGTGTCATTATACAGAAGTATTGGCTTAGTCTTTCATTGATTTGCTGTTTTTCCCAACCCAAAATTTCAAATCGATGCTGAATTTTGTGTGATGGCAAAAAAGCCACGGGCTTATAAGCTTAAAATATGTGGACACTGACAAAGTCCTCAAACAGCAATTCAAGCACTTTCCTTGTTTGCTTCTGTACTGACTTTGGCTGTTTGGGTTAACTGATGACTGGTTTGGTTACTGCCTCTTCTGATGAGACTAACAGATTCACTTATAGTAGATATACTTTATTAAAACACACTGCAGATTCATACCTAGGATGAACTTCTTTGACTCATCATGCAGTCAAAAAGAATTAGAAGCCATAACTTGAAATGTCTGTCTTCTGAATCATTCAGAGTGCAGCAATCAGCAATCTCTGTTGGGTGGATGCTGTCACGTTCTAGCTAATCTCTTCTGTTTCAAAACAAAACAATCAAATTAATAAAATTTCCATCTCTTGCAGGGGATAGCAAGGGGGAGAAATACAACTAGAATGCACTCTTTCTCTATAGCTGTAATATATACGGAAGCAGGAAGGAAATCTCTCTAACTATTGCCATTGTCATCCTCAGTACGGTGCTGCTCAAGGTACCAAACTATCACAGCTCATGAAGCTGAGCCAAGCCCTATAAAACAAAGTAATATAGAGGAGCAAGCCAATGCTACTTAACTCTAGAACTGAGAATAGGGAGTTTTTCCCTTAACTAAATGGACTACTTAAGAAAAAAAAGGAGGACTAGTAAATGTGTTAGAATGCTAGCCATTGGCTGGCTGGTTTTCTCTTCGTGATCTGTTGAGTTCCCCGGAAAGCTCTGGTAGTGTTCAGCTGGTATTTATGATTAAAAAGGAGTGCTGGTTTTCATGCTGCATCTCAGGGTAGCCTGATGGGTGTGTTATTTTATTTTCAGTCCTACTGCACTCTTCTTTTATTGACCAGATTGCCTCTTTCTAACATGGTATGTGGTTTTTGTCAAGTTTAAATCTAGTCTATTTCTGTGATCAGAATTACCAATTGTATTTTTTCTGCTTGTGACAAGGCCCGTCAAGTCAGATAATTTCTTGCTGAAGAGAAGCACTGCTGCATAACTAATAGAAATAATACACCATTGGAATTGCTAGATCTTGAAAATGTTCTAACACCTTAAGAATACAAATAATTTTCACTAGATTTTTGTTGATGTAGATATGATTGGTATATTTATTTCCTTTGTTTCCATTTGTGGTGCTTTGTATTTTTAAATTAACAACTGAATTAGATATGTGTTCAAAACTACCTGTTCCTGTTACAGTTTGCTTTAACTGCAAAGAGCTATAAACTGCGGTAAATGTTGTGGTATATGCTTTTGCTGTAATTCCCATTCAGAGCACTGTGTGACACAAGTAGAGTATTAGTATACTTTCAGTGGTTGTGCTTTCGTAAGGTTTTGATTCAGTAGCATCTAACAAGGGAGCTGTTTCATTTTATTTAAGGAGCAGAAAAAAGCATTTAATTTTCAATGATCAGGATTTTGCACATTAGAAGATCATTTCAGGCAGCTAATAGCTATGGCTGATCTGAGTTTATCAGTTATTTACAACAACAGTCAAGGCATATTTGCAGCTTGCACATTTATTTCAAGCTACTTAAGTTCAAATGCACATATACCCAAGGCATCACAGAGCCCACTGCAGCACAGAAAGCTGCATTATTCACTAAGTTTTCGGTCAGACTTTGCAGCCTTCATCAAGTTCTCTGCTGCTATGGCTACACATTTATTTGCAGTAACATTAGCCAAGGTAGTGTTATCTGAAATGCAGGAATACAAATTCAAGATGCAGCTTTGGTTGCATGTATATATACGTCAAATGCTGCAGAAGCATTTTGGTTTATGAGATTGTATTCAAGATGCTGTGAATAAAGAAAAGCTGTAATAAAATGGAAATAAAAAAATACAGACTTTTTTTTGTGACTGCAAAGGTTGAAATAAATCTTTCTGTTGCAGTCAGTAATTGGGTTGTGGACTATGCTTCCAAAGGTAACAATAAGGTCTTGTTTCTATATTCAAATCAAACTTCCATGCTAAGAGATACTCTTAATTACTATAGCCGTTTGTGCAGTGAATCTGTAAACAATAGAATAATTTTCATGTCACATTAAGTCTGAAGCATTTTGAACACCTCTGTTAAATAAAATCCTTGTCAAGCAATGTCATTCTGGTCCCAGTTAAGCAGAAGGAAACCCATCTTTTATGTTCCTTGGGATTTTTTCATCTCTTATTTGTAACAGAACTCATCTGAGGTTCTTATTCGTGTGTCTGCTGCCTTATTTTTGACAATCATTTTGACAGTGCAACTACTTAGAGGTCACTAGTTTATTTCATTATTGTTATATATGACAGCAAACTGTGATTTACATTTCAACCCAATTTTTCCTTATTTTTTTCTTAAGTCTGTGTATGTTGCTTTTTTCCCACAACTGCATGTAGTGAATATTAGTAAGTACCTAACACTGGAGAAACAATGAAACCTGTGAAGTTAACTTTTTACCCAGTACGTTTTAGAGGGAAAGATGCATTCTTGAGCGCTACATGTCCTTCATAGTAGGTGCTGTTTTGAAGGCACAATGCATGTTAGCCTATTCTTCTTTCTGTGTGTGATCTAGAAACATCAGTGTTTGTACTTCTGGTAGAGAAAGCTTTTGTTAGGCTTTGTGAAGTTTTTCTCAGTAGACAAGTTTCCTCGGCAGAAGACTTGGAATATCTGTAGGCACTGTTATGAAATGAAAACATTTAATAGGATTTCTATTAAAAAAACAAAACGTAGTTCTCAGTTGTTCCTGTTTTAAGACCAAGGCTTCCCTTCAATATTGACTTCATAGGTCAAGTAAAATTGCTGCTTATTTTAACAGAAATAGTTCCTCTAAAACCATCTGCCCTGTTTATAACAAAGAGGTTTTTTTGCTAGAGCAGAGTTCAAAGAAACTGTGACTATAAGAGTCAGTTTTACATGTGTGGAAAAAAAATATCCAGACAAAGAAACTTAATTTACTAATTTTTCTTTGTTTATTTAGATCAATTTCTTCATTGCCGTAGTTGGATACAAATACCGTTTCTCACAGAGATGGCCCTAAAGAATTTACATTGAAAAATATCTAGGAATAAGATTAATTTTGATGCTAAGTTTTTAGAATATTTTTAAGTGATCTCCCTCTTTTGTAATTTAATGTTGGAGTGGAGAAACAATTCAAGTCAGAAGGGATGACAGCCACTGAGAAGAGTTTTGTATGAAAAATTACAAACTTCCCTCCCCTCCAGGTCTTTTCGAACAAAGTTAATAAAATGTGAAAATATGTGAAAATATTGGTATGGACAGAAAAAATTATTAACTTGCCCTTAGTATAAGCCAAAAATGCACTGTCAACCTTGGCACTACCCATGTTTAGAAAAGGAGCTGAGGAATTATAATTCTACAGAAAATGTCTGTGTCTATTTTATTATTCCTCTTATAAAGTCTTGTGAGATTTCTGTTATCAACTGCTGTGAGTAAGGTGACATGCATATCCTCCATTCTGTGTCTTATCATAAAGAATTATATGTGAACATAATATAGACGAAAGAGAACCAAAGCTTTTTAAGAGTAAAAATGTTAGATGCCACGTTGAGACAAGGTGGACCTTATAATGGGGCTTATTCTCCAGAGGTCTGGTGACTTCATTCTCAAAGTGAGACCCTTCGAAGATGTCAAATTAGGCACTCAAAAAAGCTAATTCCTTTTGTAAATATCTTGCCAGTGTTCATTGGTACTATCTGAATAAGACTGCTTCTCTCAAGGGAGGCAAGGACATTTTCTGCAAGATAAGAACCGAGGCAAAGAGGTGACATTTGAAAGCAGTGACACTGTATATCCCATAATTGCACATGCAGTAAATGTCAGCTTCATAATCGTCTAGCTAGGTAACCAGATATCCAAAAGCTATGGCAGGCAAGTTATATATTCAAAGCAGTCTTCTGAATATGCATCAGTGGACAATCTTAAATGAGTGAAGGGAGCTGTAAATTACCAACAGTTTACCCATATTTGTATTTTCAACATTTAGTCACACAAAACTTCTTATTCAAGCACAATTACTGAGTTGATCTGAATAGCAAAGAAGTTGTCACTTCTCAGAGTACCTTTCAAGTCTCTTCCAGGTTTGTTAAGATTTTAGGTATAAATTTACCAGACTCTTTCACTTCTGTTTTCTGAATGTTAAGAACAAGTAGTGTCTGAACTCCTGCCTTTTTCTTTGAAGGCTTTTAGAACTCTGATCCAAATAGAATAAATGATGTGTCTGTTGACTGAACAACAGCCATAATGCTCTATATATTGTTTTACATATATATGTATACATATATCTTCTTAAGGGGATTATCTTCCTCCTTTGGGAGAATTTAGTTGCTTTTTTTTTCCTAAGTGGTTGTTGCAACAGAGCAAAAATGTGCAGGGTAAAAGAAATACTGGAGTTGTTTCTGCCTGATTTTATTCATTGTCAGACAGTGCTCTGCAAAGGTGCAAATAAAGGACATTAAATAGATGCAGGGAAAACAAGGGTATCCTGCAGCTTCTTCCCTTTATTGGGGTAGGAACACTTGGAAGCTTTACTTTCACGTTTTGGAACACTCTAAAGGGAAATTGACATTTAAGTTGAACCAGAACTGGTGTCTGTGTCTGTAAGTTGCTTGATAAATGCAGTATCATCATTGTTTCATTCCAAAAATAAATGTCTTGTGTATTTCTGTCATACGTGCCTACAGCAAAATCTACATCAATCACCCAGCAAAATAAGTGAAAACCTCAAGAGACTTTTTCTTGGTGGTGCAGGCTTAGAAATCATGAGTGATAAAGGAAGGAAATATACGGGGCAAATGAAGCTTTCACAGGAGAGGCATAAAGAAAGATGAAAGCCAGATTTACACTGAATAATCTGGAGTAGTATGAAGTAGTTGGACCGTACCTCCTCTTTTCTTATGTTGATGTAGCTTACAAATCCAAGATGAAAAGCTATAGTTTAAGTCATTTCAGGAAAGAATATTTGGATTTTGGAGGATATCAGGCTAGTCAATAATCTATTAACTTTCAGCATACACTGTAAAGTACTTTGACCCTTGTTCTTGGCACGGTAATGTTTTTTTAAAAAAACCTTTTTAAAGAAACATCTTGTTAACCAAACAGAAAAATTACTTGAAGTCCATGCAATTTCCTAGCAGATTTTGATTTCTCAAGATTTGCAAAAGCCAGGATTGCTAATATATATTTTTCCTTTGACTATAACAATGCCTTGTTAGTAGCATGTTTTTTCTGTTGCATTATTTTGTCATAATATCTTAAAATGAAGACTTTTTTGTAACGGTGAGGTTTTTTTATTTTATCAGGGGAAAGAGTTTTTCTTATGCTTTATTGTCTTATGATATTTCTCTGACTCCATATAGAGGAATAAAAGAAAAACTGTTATCTGACCCTACAAGTTTGGCCATATTTGCCTCAGGTTGTCAAAAAAATCTAAAACCTGATGTTTAGAAAGCTAAGAGTGAATTTGCTCTACATTGTATTCAAACTTGTGGTCCTTGATTTTCTTTCTCCTTGTGGCATAGCAAAATGATAAAATAAAAAATTGCAAAGATAGTATCAAGAATACTTGGTGTCATAAACAGGGAAATGGAATGAAATTTCAGCATGGCAAATAGTTATTCCAGAGTTCTTTTCCTTTTATCTCTTTTCTTAGTATTTAAGCCTGTTTCTCTGTATTTGAAAAAAGATGAGCATACATGGTTACAATACAGTGCACGTACAGATACTTGAACTAGCTCTGGACAGACTATTTTGTCAGGATAGCTTTTAGGCCAGGAACAAATTTTGGTATCACAACCTAGATTTGGGAATCTGTGTACTGCAAAACAAATCTGGGAATTTGTGTACCGCATCTAATGGAGCCATGCATTTTCACAAGCTATGTCCAAGAATTTTAACAAGCCTTGAACTGTAGAAAAGTAGGTTGCACTGCCATAAATAAACCTATGAAAAGAAAGTTAATTTCTGTTTCTAGAAATCTGAATTAAATAATTTAGTAGGTTATATATTTTTATATCTAGAAGCACTTTGTCACTCTGGTTCTTTCCTCCTGTTTGGGAACCCATGCGGGCTAGAAAGACAGCATTTTCTGATAATCGCTTTTCGTAAATAGAAACAAGGAAACCATTTAAAATAATCTGAAAACAGGATATGTTTCCCATTTTGCTTGATTTAATGACAGGTTTTTTTTATTTAAATTATGAGATGAATTTCTACTTCAACAAAAAATAAGTTGTAATAATGGGAAATGGAGAAGATTGTATTAGTATTAGATCTTTTATTGCATGGAATGGAATTAAATCACCACTGTTTTGGTATAAACATTGTGGATAAAAGAGCTTAATACAACCACAGGTAAACTATTTGTTGACAATTGCCTGTCTAATGTGACACAGGTTGATAGGCTGGTATTTTAACGGTTAGAGCTTCCAGGTCATGGTATGCATTTTACTTCAGTCACTGGATTTTTGTGCCTTCCTCATTCCATATGAATGTTGAATCACTAGACTTGGTAACATTAATTATTTATAGTGCAACTCAGTGAGCAGAGGAGCTAATGAACAGAAGGGAACTTTCCAGGGATATGGAAAACATGGTTTAAATCATTTCCCTGAGGGATTAATGGAATCTGGATGAACCAGGGTTAAATGCAGCTGAGTGAGAATTTTCATTATCCAGGTTGACTTTGACACTGGTCTTTCGGTTTAGTAACTAAATGTATTAGCAGCAGAAAGAAATTAGTATCAGAACTGTGTGTCTTAACTGAGAGGCAGTGGTTTGAGGTACTACAGCTGTGTACGAGCCAGAGAAATAAGTCTTCAAGGTGGAGACTGATGGGCTACATTGATCTTCCAATTGCTTTCTCTAGCCTCTGGAGAAGGGATCAGAATATATGTTTGTGGCGGGTTAGCCCTTGGCTAGGGGCCAAACCACACACACCTGCTCACACAGTCCCTGCCCCCACCCAATGATAGGGGAGAGAATTAAAGAGGTAAATGGCAAAGAGGACTCGTGGGTTGAGATAAGGACAATTTAATAACTAAACTACAATAATATTGGAAATAATACTATATACAAATAGGCAATGTGATACACA
>VZTO01018777.1:20015-86633 GCA_013400615.1 Syrrhaptes paradoxus | reverse complement strand
GGGGGGGGGGAGGCCTTGGGAGAGCAAATGCAGGCTCCCGGAGCGAGATGATCCGGATCCCAAGGGAAGTAAAAGAGAGCGATCTCCCGGAAGGGTCCTCGCCTATATACTGCGCATGACGTGCATGGGATGGAATAATAATTGGTCAGTCTGGTTTCAATCTGAACCTAAGAGCAAATCCCAGGCTAGCAGCTGGACTGTGTCTCTTTGCTTGTCTGCTGACCTTGGCAGCAGAACAAAACATCAGCTCTTTATCAGCTTCTCCTGAGCAGGAATCCAAAACATAGCTTCTTGCTAGCTATTTATGAGGAGAAGGAAAAAAAAATTAATTCTCTTCTACTTAACCCACGACAATATTCTATTATATAAAGGCTTGTTTGATTTTTATTCTAGTCATAATTACATTTAGTGGGTTTTTTTGTGTTTCCTTAGTTTCAAAAGTAGAGATTCCTTCTCAAATACTTTATTTCAGTTCCTTGACAAAATTACTTTCTCTTGCCATAAGAACTGTCACTTGAGAAATTTATCTGAGGACCTATTCTTATTTCAGTGGGTGCATTTTGTTTCTGTAATACCATAGCGGGGAAACATCATATATACTTTCTCTTCCTGTGTTGTAAAATATAAATGTTTTTGTTGATCCATCTTTTTTGTGAGAAAGTAAACTTTATGATGTCTAATCTTTCACTCCACCATCATTAGCCCAAGCACTGGGTGGGTCAGTCAAGTGATTCCAAACTTGCTGATAAATCTGTATGAACACGATGCCAAATCAGGCAGTTAGGCTGATGGAGGAGTTGGGGAGGAATCTTACATTTTGGTCAGTGTTTAAAAAATGGGATGAGATTAAATGAGACCTACATCAAAAGAAATGCTAGAAGCTTTCCTCCAGTCTTAAATCATTCTGGGGTGGAGGGGGTTTGTTGGTTTTGGTTTTGGGTTGTTTGGTTCTTAAGCTGAGATCCATAGGGTCTGCTGTACAGATGTACCAAACATCTACAACTGCAGTGAAAGCACTAAACACATGAAGGGCTTTATAATGTTATTTACACTGGGATATCAGGTATTAAACATTTTTAACTGATCTCCTGAAATTAATATATATTTTTAATCTCTTGAAGAGGAGGAATATCTCATAAATATAGATACATCATTTAGGGAGCTTAGGTTCCTTATGCTGGCTAGAAAGAAGGATATACCCATCTTACATAGGAGTTAGCTTATATAAATTGTTAATAGTCAATGAGTTCAGGCCTCTAATTTAAAGTGCTTGAGGCTGAGGGACCTGAAGAGGTTTCTCCATGTTTTAATTCTCTATCTATAATAAAGTTAATAAAACATGGCACAGCACACTCACTACTGAAGATAAAACAATAGCATGAATAGCTGCTCTTTAGGTTAGTATATTCTGCTGTATGCAATGAATGATACTAGTTCTTTGGGAAGGCAGGGAATAATCACTCTCTTATGGTGCGTATATATAAACATTTGCATTAAATTTGGCTAACTGACTTTCTCATGCTTCCAAATTCTAGTACTTTGATACTCGGCTTTTTCCTTTTACTGTAGAGCGTGTAATGTGTATTAAACTGCTAGCTGCAATTACAATATTTTGGAGTGCACTAATGGTTCATTAGACTAGATGGATTAAAAGTAAATAAATCAGTACCGTGGCTTTAAGTTTTGTAGCCATCCTGGTATGCAAGTTCATAATTTCAGCAGAAAGAGTATATCAGGATTGATGTGTGAGTAGTTGCAAACTATTCTGGCTGTTCAGCACAGAATGAAAAGTACTTTGCTATCAGGTAAACCCTAGTTTTATAATTGTACTGTAGATGGTAGTCTTCCCCTTTGCCTAAGAAATACAAAATCGTTTTAATTCTATGTGATCCATCATCAGGCAACTACTCAAAAAAGTAACATTCTTAAATGCTCTCAAATGTCCAGTAGCAAAAATAAATGAAGGGCAGAGTGCATTAAGGGATTTCCAGTTGTGTCTCACAGGGCAGAGAAAACTGCTGTGAGAGAGCTCCTGGGATAGCTCCTACCCTTACTGCCTTTAGCAATAGCTTCCTGACTAATCAGTCTCCAAGCTTACCCCAGTGCTTTAAGTCTGTTCTTTCTCTGTTGCCAGCCACTGACTGAAAACAGGACACAGCCAATTACTCTCTGCTGAGTTTACCCAGTCTCTGTTTATCCACCTAACAGCAGTTGCTCTGAGATCATTTTATTGAAAACTTGTTATGTAGTGAGATCTCCTATTATAAAATGCCAAGTTTGTTTCAGTGGGGTCAAAAATATATGAAACTTACAGTCTAAGTTTAGATATTATATTATTTGGAATAGTTGCTTCCTATGGGACAGAAAGCAAAGCATGCTGAAATAGAATTATTTTCGTCCTTTTCCACATTCCAATGATAATCAATTAAAAAAAAAGGTTTGTCTTCATTATTAAAAGTTTTAAAATAAGTTGTTCTTGACTGTGTCTTTATCATAGAGGATACAACTAACTATATCCTAACTTATTATTTTGGGGTCTGATTATCCTTTATGGATCTTTTTTTCTTCCTTTCTAGTTATTTCTGAAGCCGTATGAGTGATACCTAACGATAGTTTTTCTTGTTCCCAGCCACATCTTGTTGCTTCCTTATTCTAAGCCCATCTTTCTTACTTATCTATGGGTGCTATAGTACATTAGAACATTCAACAGTACCACTTAGCTGTAGTATATAAAACATTTTACTCTTGCTTCAATCTAACTGCAGATTTAGCCTAATAAAAAGGGCATTTTGACCTCTACCAATAAACTATAAAATGCACTGTGGCCTAAATGAGAATATTATTTATTATAGAAATCTTCTCCACTCAGATTAGTCACAAAGCTTTGGTGAAATTGTGCATGTTGAAGGAACTAAGCAACAAGGAAGGGTGCAAAGGGAACTACAGCTAATCTTTTCTGGGAAGGCTATAGTAGCACAAAATACAATACAGTTTTGATTCTTATTTTCTAATAACTGAAAGTACAAAGGGTTGCAGTAAGAAATTATGTTTTAGCTTGCTTAAGAGAAATCTAAATTAGAGGCAGGTCAGCAATAACTTAAAGTAATGTACTGTCCAAACTTTATAAAATGTTTTTAAATTAAATGGCCATACTGTATACGCCCTTTTAAAGATGTGGGTGGAAGGTGGCAGGGTGGGGTTTAAATGTCATATACTCAGATCTCCCATCGAAAACCATATGTCATTTGGAATCTGGATTTGCTCAGAAATTGTTATAAGATGCACTTTAAGAAATGCTAGCTCTGGTATTGCACTGTACAGTCCAGCAATGTTTTCTTCATCTGTGCTTTTACAATGCTAGTACATTGAATAGTTGCAGGGTATTTTCTCCTTTACTTATCACTTCTCTGCTTTTAATTTAGCCTATTTGGAAAAAAAAAATCCCACAAAACCAAAACCCAGGAGTTACTTCTTATTTTTAGTTTGCAAGTCTTTATTCCCTTAGCCTGCATTGACATAGTGAAAGTTATTTAAACGTTTGCAATAAGTAATACATTTCTGCAAGTGATAAGAAAACTTATTTGGTCAAGAGCAGTTTTTAACAAGAATACTGACTGCATTTTATATGGAAATAAAGTTTGACTAAAATTAATCTTTCTAGGCCTAGTTTTTTGGAAGCTAAACTGAACAAGTTAGGGAGAACAATAGGAAAATATGAGAAATTGGAAAGCTCTTTTTTAGCTGCCAATGAGTATGCTAGTATAAGGCACACTCCACTGCCTTATACTCCTGGCTTTAGTTGCAGGTTTCAGCCTTAATTTTTTTTTTAGTTATTAGCGTGGAATCCTCTTGACATCAAATTGTCCATCTTCAAAACTCAAATTGAGTGCAGTAAAATTCTGTAATCTGTTAGTTTTCTTGGAATATGACGAGTGTGCTAGTGGGGGAGTCCACTTCAAGGTGCCTTTTATTCAGAAAACACTGCAGCATTACTGTCCTAAACAAGATTTTCAGATTTTGGAGCTAATGGTGTACTTGATACACTTGCATGAGGTGTACTGGCAAGAACTGAAAAAAACTAAAAAAAATATATTGCCCTTGAATTGTTTTGTTCTGTTGAAGTGCAGTGCTTCTCTGTAGCGTCAACTTCTGTTGCATCTCTTCAGGACAAAAAGAGTTTGGTGGTTCTCATACCACATAATGTTAAAAATGTCATAGTTGGTTTTTCAAGTCCTTTTAACATTTTCTTGTTTGGTGTATCCAAAAAAAATAGAGTTGAGCTTTGAACCTATGCCATTCTCAGCACATATTGAAATACTATCTCCTTTTAATGAAAGTAGCATATACTTTAACAGCTGTTTTACCCATCACTTTTGAGAGTTTCTTATCTTTGAGGTATATGAGCCAAATATTGCAGTGTTGGATTTAATATTAGTTTTTATACTTGTATAGAACTGGTGTGTGGATGTGAACAAATTCATGCAAAGAAAGTTGAAATATCTTTCAATTTACTCAGTAAATCAGTCCAGGCTTATTGAGTCAACCTAAGAATAGAACTTCTATCAGTTAAACTTTCCTCTGGGATTTATGATTGGAGTGCATATAATACCTCATTACTGATCAATGCAGCAGAGATGTTCTGTTGTAATTTGTATTCGCAGAAAGTATCTGTACTAGTTTTCATTTTTGTAAATAAAATTCCATTAATTATTAACCAAAAATTGAGTGAACCTTGAAACTCATTGGATCACAGTACAGCAATTAAACAGAAGCTGTGATTTTTCTGGGATACTCTTTGCTTCAAAGTTAGGTTTCCAATTAATATTACTTATTTCTTTCTTGTAGATGAATTACATATTCAGCAGTTTAAGGAAACAAGAAATATGATGGTCTAACCAGTATTATTTGTCAAACTAATTTAAAGCTTAAAGCAAGTTAATAAGACCCAAAAGCAGCAACAACATACTATATAAATTATCCAAGTGCCATCAGCAGCACTTATGATAAAAATTTGTATATTTGTTTATAAAAATCAAGAGTTTACTTAAGAGTTTGATTCTATTCCAACAGAGATAATTATAAGTAGAACTTGGGGCAGGGGGGCCATTAGTTTAAAGAAAAATTGTTTACATTTTTTTGCTTGTTTGTTTTTAGAAATTGATTGGGTTTTGCCCATTACTTTTGAATATAAAAGGAAATAGGGAAATACATTGTTTCATAGAAACAGTGGTGCTAGAAATTAGGTTGTGTTTTATCTTCTGATAGTCACTTTTTTTAATCTACTCTGGTAATAGCCATTCTCTACATTTTAAGAAAAGCAGAAATAAAAAAAGCACTTTTTTGCAGAAACAACTCAGCAAAGTATCTTCATTTTTACCCTTTTTCTGCATATAAGAAGCTGTCAGAAAATGTGGCAGCTGACATCACAAACTGACTCTTGAAGACTTCAAGCATTCTAGTTTCTTGTGGGGAGTATTTAATTACTAGCCAGTTCAGTGGCCCAGCTGCATTATCATGAGTCAGCTGAAGGACCATTTATAGCCGTTATTCAGAGTGGAGTTTGCATTTGATAAATTCATAAGACTTATCAAAAAAGTAGTAAGTCTAGGATGTTTTAAAAGGCTTAAAAACACACAGCAGCTTCCTGACTTGAATGTGTGGCCCAACAGGAAAAAGCAGCATGAAGTTCTCTTTTGTTTGGGTTAAAAGTTTAGAAGAGTGCTTCTGAAACACTTTATTTATGTGTTTTATTTTCTGATACAATATTTTCAGTTAATTCAAATTCAGCTCAAATTAACAGCTCCATGTGCTTCAGATAATTAAATTACAGTCTCCTCTTATCTTCGCTCACCATGCAGACTGTTGCCCACCCCTATAGCTGCCTTTACTCCATTGCTGTAGCAGCTCTGTTATTTAGGAATAAACCTTTTTTTTCTTCCTATCAGTTGTTGTGAAAGGAATGTAAACCACCTGTGAAAGAAAAATCAGCATATTTGGACGGACTTCTTGCATTTCATTGTCTGGCTGTATTCCAGCTGGTTTTATGGCTGTGTAAGGAAAGGAGTAAGGAAGGTATTTTGGCTCTTCCTGCTTATTAAAATTGACCTGGATATACTGTGGGTTGGGAGGGAAGGAAAAAAAGGATGAAGAACACCAGATTCTTATGAATTAAGGTGAGAAATAAAGGTGGGGGGGGGGATGCGAAGCACAGGTGAAGGAGTGTATTAGCATGAGCCACTGCCGTGTTGGGGAGCATAAGCCATGAGATGTCCTAGTGTTGTCCGGGCAACCCTGGTTGTCATGGTGACGGCAGCTGCGGGGCGAGTACCGATGGGGGCTGCGGATGCCAGCCGGGTGTTGGCAACCCTCCAGACCTTTGCCTGGCAGAAAGTGTTCATTCCCGGCTGAAGAGAGGACCAGACGAAGGCTGATGCTGGATTTCAAAAGCTGTTGCACCTTCAGAAAAACTTTCCAGTTGTGGGTGTGTGTTTCTGCCGGTTGTCGATGAGCAGTGATGCACATGGCTTAAAAGGCAAATTTGGAAAACAAACTAGCATTAGTACTATTCCAGGGAGACTATGGAATTAATTTTTTTTTGCATATTTATGTAGGAATGTGTGTGGTTACTAGTAACAGAGACACTCTTATTGCCTTCCATGAAAATGGCATAAAAATTAAAATTTCCCTCTTTTTTATCAATACATAGCAACGGGCTTTGATGATAGTACCACAGTCACATAATTTTTTGCTGCACAAGTGGGCATTAGCTGTAGTTTCAAATGTGTGTTGTGCTTAATCACCTTTAAATGGAGTTTTTAAGCCATGTGTCTTTACATACCAGAATAAAGGTTTAAAATAGCCATTATATTCAACTTTAGAAATTTCATCAAAGAAGGACGTCATCTGTGTTAGTTTCTGAAAGGTGAAAATTGATTAAAAATGGTTACTGGATTTTCAGGCAGCTGAGATTTGTAGTACCATTGTACCACATAAACTGGCTGAAAAGGCAGAATGTCTTTCTGTTTTTCTTTTCCTGTCTGTGCTCATATGCTCCTGTCTGTGCATCCAATGCTCTCACTCAATTATTTCCTTCAACTCCAGGAAAATGTTTGAAACTGCCTGAAAAAGGGGGTTTGGTTGGGTTGGTTTTGGGTTATTGGGATTTTTTTTGTTTTGTTTGTTGGCTTTTTGTTGTTTGGGTTTGGTTTTTGTTTTTTTTTTTGGGGGGGGGGGGGGGGTGAACACAGAGCGGGTTGTTGTTGAAGTTGTTATGTGATAGATACCCAGATAGATTTAGGAGAAATTCTAGGCTTAAGATAAATGTGGTAGCTCCTCGAAAAGTGAGTCTGTCATTGAACAGCAGGCTCACTGCTGTCAAAAAGCAGCACTTCTGCCACTGTAGATGTATTTGGGGAAAGGAGGGAGTTATGGAATGGGTTACTCGGTGAGGAGTTTGTGAACGCATTACCTGAGAGAAATGTCTGGAACAGAGCTGTGCATGAGTATGCTGCTTTTTCTGATGTGAAGACAAAGAGAAAGAAAAAATAAATTTTACAAAAAAAGAACACTTTTCTGCCTTGTATAGAAAATGGAAATTTCTTTCCATTTGGCATGAAATATTTGCTTTTCTGAGAGAAAGGAAGAAAAGCAATAGAGGAGGAAGGAGATGGATGTTACTGCCTTTGCTCAACACTCAGATTACTTTATCATTTAGCCAGGATATGAGAAACATAGGTTCCGTTTCTTTCCTTTGCTAGAGAATATTTGTGAATTTTCTAGAAATAAGTCACCAACCCACCAGGTTAGCTATGCTTTCCCAGTCAATGCATGTTCTGAATATCTATGAGTAGGGCAGCAATCCTGATGGGGTGAGAGTCTTGCTTCAGTCTCAATGAGAAATGGGTTTGACAGACTTAATCAAGATACCCAGCCACTGCATTGGACCTTCAACTAACTTTTTAGGTGAAGTTGCATGGTTTATGGCCTCAGTTATTACAATTTAGATAATCTTTAGCTTGGGACATAAAATCTAAGAAGATTTACATTTGATCTGTGGGCTTGTTTTGTGAGGCACAGGACTTTCTGTGTGAAGGATTTACTAGCAAAATCAAAAGAAAACATGCCTGCAGCCTTTCTTTTCACAGCCTTGGTACAACCCTTCTTTTTGTAATAACGCATGAAAACATGCCAGAATAAATGACAATGTTTTCTATCTGTCTTTGGAGAAATGCAATCCTAAGGCACCTTCCATGAATTCCTTGGGAATAAAAGTTACCATTTGACAGTTCTGTAGATCGTAAGACCAATACTACCTTTTGTCTTTTTTTTTCTTTCTTTTCTTTTGAAGGTTCATGTGTTGCTACAGGATTCAAATGAACAAAGTGACTTCTGAGGAAAGTTACTGTTCTCATTGCACTTCATATTTTTCCAGATCATCTCCCTCATTGCCCTTTTCTGGGTCCTTCATGGGAGAAATTGTTTTTAAAAGATGGTGCATCAATTTAAGCAGAAGCAAGATAAATTCTTCTAAGTTTCAGGAAAATGTCTCTTGTGTGTTTCTTTCAAATAATCATCAGTATGAATTAAGCTCTGGTGTGCAAGTACTAACCAGTCATTTCCTGGGTATTTTATTTGTTTATATTTTTTTCTTTATTTTCTTTTTAACCGTTAGCTGTGATTAAGATAAGCTTTGAAGAGCACAGCAAATGTTTCTAATGTCCCTGCCCTATTTTCCTATGCTAACAGAGGAATATAAGGTAGCATTTAGGTTAGGTTTTCATCCCAAATGAAAATGTCCTTCCTGGTCTATACATTTCATGAAAAAAAAATGAATTAATTCTTTCTTGTGTTTTACATTGTAATGATAGCATCTTCCAGCACCTCATGAGCCCAGTTGTTTCTCAGAATGAATTCCTAAGTTTTTCATACGTCTGTCACAGTGAAACATAGGGGGGGAAAAAAAAGCCTAGTCTTTTGGACTGGCTGCACATTAAAAATTCAAGTAATGGGTTGGCAGTGGTAAGACAACACTTTAGGCATAAATGTTCCTTTTGATAGCAGGTGAAGATTTTTGACTTTCCATAATGTAAAGGAGCAGCCTCTTGTTTAATTCACCTGTGGCATTCTATTTGTACATCATTTGTTCCTTTAAAACCCATGGGTTCTTTTATGTCTTAGTCTCCCTGTTAAATACAAAATATCTGAGAAGGCTGTTAATCAATATCATTTGCCCTAAATACCCAGGGAAGGAAACTCAGAGAGACAAGTCATGTGGAAACTGGTTGTAACCTCTTACCCTTGCTACAAATGCAAGTGGAAGTTCCCAAAAGATGTTCAGTTTAAGAAAAAAAAAAAAAAAAAGAACAGAGGGGAAGTGGCAGCACTCAGGAACATCAGAAAGAGAGTTTCAGTCAGCCTATGCACATGACTTGGTTTTGCTTGGTTTGGGTTTTTGGTTTTTTTGTAAAGCTGGATGTCCCAAAACTTCCAGGAATCAGTTTGAATTACTTGGACTCATTTTGCTGTGTTATTTCATGAATCCTTTAGAGTTTAGCACAGGGAATCCTGTGCATGTCTGTGGTAATGTTAGGGTTTTTTTTTTTACAGTAGGAAGAACAGAATTATCTGTTGATCAATCAATATTCTTGCCCAGAAGGGCACATATTGTAGTGTTCTCTTATAGAATAGTTAGGTGTTCCTGGAGCTATTTTCTGATGATTTAACTGCCTGATATTAATTTTATGGGTCAGAACTAAACTAAGTGATTTAAATAAGGACTTCATTTAGTCAATGCAAGCATTACTAATGCAAAGAGTAACATTACAATGAAGTACAACTGTGGAAGTATCATTGTTATTCCAAGTGGAAATATAACATGGCTTGTATCCCAAAATGCAGATATAAACCATTAAAACAGCATTCCTCCCCAGCAACATCTGAACAGTGGTTTGCTGGAAAACTGAGTGCGAAAGACCTTTATTTCTTAAGTATACACTTCAACCTGATAAATAATGTGGTTCAGAGCTTCACACACTGCAATGAAGTTGAAACATTCACAAACTACTTTAAGCAAATGAAGATTATGATTCATTTAGTGATACAGTTCTTTTCAGATCAGCCCTGGAAACTTTGATCCATAAGATATGGATCTGTTTTAGGGTATGTAGTGTCTCTGTTGCCACACAGTTCATTGTGCCACTCAGTAGATCAGTGAATTCTGTAATATAATACACATTTATATTTGCAACTACTCATGATGTTTTGTAATATTATAATTATTCTTTTTAATGTTTGTAGAATATTGAAGATCTTTCTTTTATAGTGTTGACATTCTAGCTGAGCATGGTAGGAAGAACACAGCTTATCTATCACCTCATGCTTGAAAAGTCTGAGTTTCATTAAGATGATTCACTGTTCTAACTTGCACATATAATTACTGAAAGGCCATAATACCTGGTCAAAAAAACCAATTTATTTCTGGATCGAATGATAGTATTACCTAATAAAGAGAGAATTCCCAGCAAAGATAGGCGTAGATATGTTGTTAAGATTACAGAGCATGATTCTCTTTGGTTCCTCCCCCCATCTTTATAAGTGATTGATGCTTTATATTTTGTAAGTGTTGCTCTGGTGCCAATGTATAAGAGAGTCTACAAGACACGAGTTTTATACAGTAACCTTCCTGAATAGTTTATGCGTTAAAAATTATAATGGTAAAGTGAAAGCAGATGGACTGAGTAGAGTTGACAGCACCTTTCTGAGTGATGAAATTGCTATTGATTTATGACAAATGCCAGTAAAAGCAGGCAGGGACTGTTTTGTTGCTGTCAGATGAGAACTGAAAGTAGGCAGGTTTTGTTATCAATCATTTATTGTCGGTGTAAGACAGTGGCAGGCTGTTATAATTGATTTGATAGCTCCGTCTGACTTGAGCTCTAGTGGCCACCGCAGATTGTGGCAATGCAGCAGTGCAGAGAATTGACATGAAAAGGAAGTGACATGATTCCTCAGAGGCTAAGTTGTATGATTTAAAGGTGTATGTTTGTCAAAACATTTTATAAATCAGAATTTTCAGTCTGAGATGCAATTTATTGATAGCATACAGTTTTGAGGTTAGTCTGGAAATCGGTTTATAATATACTGTGTCATTAATTTAATAGATGTTCTGTGACCTAAAAGGATTTGCGTGCATAAAGACACTTTTTTTCTCTTTCCTTTGCCTTGAACAGCAGCTTACATGATTTTATTATTTAGTCTGTTGATGAGGCTTTTCCCGTGATAAAGCATCTGTCCCAGTTATGCCTACTGTGACTGTAGAGTATCACTATGACACTCGGATCCTCTGTAATATGTAATATCAGAAGATAGTGATGGCTATTGGAGACCTAACAGGACTATTGCATAAGCTTTTGGGACTTAATTCTGAGGTAACCCTAAATTATTCTGTAGTATAATGTCCAGAAAGTATTGCTTTTTTCTCTGTGAATTTTTTATTCTGGAACAATTTTGAAGTTTGAGGTTCCATCTGAGTTAATTAACAAAGACAGATTGTCTTCTTCACCATTCGCTACAAGGGTAAGGATTATAAAATTAGAAACACCCTGCAGAGAATTATCTTAAGAAATATTCAAAACATATTTTGGTATAATTGCATGGAAGTCAGGGATGCATTCCCCCTCTTCCACATTTATAAGTATGAAGTATACCAATTAGATACAGACTTTATTCCCAAACAGAACTATGTTTCAATAATTATTTTATGTATGCGAGAACTTGAGATGAGAAAGCATCATATACTTTCTATAAACTAGGGATTCGTGAGCCAGGGAGGACTCGGACGGGCAAGTAGGTGGAAAGATCAGACTTATTTTTTAATTCCTCTGAAGTGTTTCTGTAAGAAAAGTCAGCAATCCTCTGCCTGGAGCAAGGAAAGTATTTTTGCAATTAAAAAAAGTTAAATATTGATGCTATTCACCAGTGTTCAAAAATAATTAATTCAACTAGTGTAAATGTAGAGCGGGGCTGCTAGGATAACACAGAAAAATAGAGGCTGTTTAAAATGAAACAGCCTGGTTTGTTTAGTCCAACAGTACAAAGGCAAGAAACTAAGTGTATGTGTAATATATACACCTCTGTGTGTATAAATACACACATATATATTATATACAAAATAACTATATACAATTATATACGATATACATGTTGTATATATTTATGAGGGCAAATGTGGGAGAACAAATGTTGAGTTAGCAGACAGCATAAACACAAGAGCAAGGCCAGATTAGTAACAAGTGAAGTTTTGAAAATAGCATTCTAGTAGGATGGGTGGTTGGTCACATGTTTTAGAATTTAATCTGTCAATAAACAAGTGAAAGCATATTAGCATCATCATTGAATCTGGAATCTCTTAAGACTTATATCCTATACTTTTAACTGTGATTTTTTTTTCCACACTCATTCATAATCTTTCCTAGTCTATGCCTGTATGCTTACAAGGCTCATCTTCTTTTTCAGATAAAGTACTCTCTCAAAAAGAAATGGTCATTTGTTGAGTTTGTATTACAGAAAAAAATTATAAGTTTTTTGCATGCCATATATCAAATTTTACTAGATCTTTTGAATATATATAGCTTCCCTAAATTCTTTCCATTTCATTAACATTTCCATGTTAAAAAAAAAATGTTCATTTTGTTTTATGCTGATGGGTATTCAGTTCAGATTAACATTATAGATAGGATGAAGAAAGAAAAGACAACTGATGGAGGTAAAGGGGGATCATATTTCGTACTGCTTCTAAAGAAATCCAGTTTAAAGAGGAGGTAAGGTAGATAAGAAGTGGAAAACTGCTTCAATTACATGTTTTTTTGATAAAACACTTGAAGCTAAGATTTAAAGAAGACACCAAAGAAGTACTGAAGTCTCCAAGGAACCTGGAGAGAGCAAGAAAATTGACACACTAGGATTTAAGATGTAGGTAAAGACAATATTATGGGTATGATCTTGAAGAACTTGTGTTTCTACGACTGAAAAAACTTACAGTGAGATCACTCTTCCATCTCCTAAATACATTACTCTAGGAAGAGATACTCATAAAACCCTGTGAAAAGAAAGAGTCTCTGAAGAATTGAGGTCTAAATTATTTGGACTTCATGCAGTCTATTTATCATCTTACATTTTGTCCAGATGCCATCAAAGTAAGGCATCGTCAGAGCACAGGTGAAATACTCTGGATTACTGAGTGACTGTAGTAATTCTAGAAATACTGAATGGAAACCCTACCCAACTCACTCATAGAAGATTATGCATTTGGTTTCTCTACTTCTATGACACTTTAATATAAAAGACTAACACTCTAAATCCAGTCAATTTAAGCTGTAAAAAAACCCTGAAAGGTCTGTCCTGCAAGAAACAGGTCTGGAACTTGTAGAAGACAATCTGGGTTAATTAACTGCAAGCTTTAAGACACTTCCAACATGCTGAAGTTCATGGGTTTTGACATAGGTGGAATACTGAAATATCACAACTGCTTGTGTCAAAGGTGATTGTGCTTAATGATGTATCTAAACTAGTGGTGCTTCTGCGTCTTTGTCTCACTATTTCATCTGCTACACTTCATCGTTAATGCTGATCTTTTTATGCTTGTTTCTACAAGAAGTGTATTTTTGTATCCTGTGATTTGTTTAATACACTAAGTTCCCCAGTTGAGTTGAATGCTTGCTCATTATGGAGCTGGCACTGCACTGAGGACTCTTACTGAGACTTAGAGCTAAAACTGCTGCTTTGTGCTGATGGCATGCTCATTATGCTATCGGTTTCTAACCCTTACCTCCTGCCTTCCCTGAGAAATAATTCTGAAGAATCACTTCAGTTATTAAACCAGTATTTCTCTCCACCACTAATCCACAATTTGTTTTCTGCTTGTTGTTTTAGACTCTTCTGTCCTCTTAGTAAAACTATAAGCAAGACAATGCAACATTGATGCTCCAAACTCTGACCTTAAGGGTGCAAGTTCTAGAATTTCCTTATCTTTCCTTAGATATTGTGAGCCCTCTCTTCTTTGCGTGCAACTATTTTAACATGAGCCATATAATAATAATCATTTCCAAAACCAGTATTTATACTAAATAGATATGAAACCATTAAAAGGTAAAACCTAGATTTACATATCCTGTAAGCTAAATAAGATATGGCATTTGAGCTTAGTTACAGATGGATAAGTGGATAGCTTATTTTCACTACTGTAATTTCACAACCTGTTATGAAGCTAAAAAGCAGCTATCGATTTTTCTTAGTGCACTTATTCAGACACTCTCCTTCTGGTCACCTGCGTTAAACCATTAACATTTCGGAGAGCATTTCATTAACATTTACATAGTATCTCATCAGACTGTTCTTTGACTTGATACAGCTTGAGACCAAATCACCTCTGAGATTTCCCAAGGTGCTTCTTGCTTCTGAAGCTGGCATGTCAAAAGCCCTTGGAACTCGCATGTTTTCCAATTAGAATATAATGATGGGACTGCGATTCAGTCAGAGCTTTGAAGAAGTGTACCAAAAGACACCAAAGGCTCCCTATTTATCTTCCCAGCATCTAAGAATATGAAGAAGAATAAAATAATTATGTATGTAGTGAAAAATCTAAACTGGTGGGTGAGCCAGATGACCTTAAAAACTTCAGAACCCATTTGTATCCTGCCCTGAGTGTCCTCTGAAAAAGTACATCTCTCCTTCATCCCCTTCCATTCTGCATTAAGGAGCTTGGCTAAAGCTGAGCATGATTACTTCCGCAAGAAAGAAGCAAATTGCCCCATCTCCAGAAGGTTTAAATTCATCTACTCAGCAACGGTCAGCAGATGGTACACAGGCTAGTACTCCGTGCTAGTATGGTCTTTGCACAAAATGGATGTTACTGCACCCATGTAACAATGTGTGAACAAACAAACTTTGCGGCTGTTTTCTGTATAATGCTGTTTCCTAGCAGTCAGTTGAGATAAATTGTATCACTTTAAGGTGTTTAAAGGTTATCTAACACCTTGGGGGAGAGGGGAGCAAAGAAGGCTTTCTGTGTTTGCCTCTAACATTGTCCATGAATCTTTAGGTTAAGTTTTATTTCTTTTTTTATAAAAGATTTTTATTTTTAGCTGCTGCTTGCTTTTTTTTTTAATTTTACTCCCTCTTCTTCTAACTTGAAGGGTAAGGCCACACTATATTGCAGTAGATATTATATTTACAGTTTAATACTTTGTGTTAGGAGTTTTCAGGGGACACATTTTAGCTTGAAATTTTAATTGCATGCATTTATACCTAATCTATGTGTTCCATTTCTACTTTCTGTGGCTTTATTATTATATTTTTCATGGTTTTTCTGTCCATTATTGCTTTGCAAAAGACCAATGCAAAAGAGGAAATCGGTAAGCTAAGTGAGGTAAATAATGCAGAATGTTCCCTTATAGAAGGGAAATTATTTCCTTTATTTTATTTCTTTGAATTGCAGTTGGGCAAATGTGATTTCTAAGTTGGCTGTGTCCTTTTTCTGAAGCACTTGAAAACATTTAACCAGATAGTGATGCCTAACTAAATTCTACCAAGGTACTGAACAATCTCCATCATTCTTTATCTTCCTAAAACATTCTCATTTTCCCTTTCACCGTATTTTTTTCTGTTTCCTTGGACAGAGAGGAGAATATAAACTGCATCTCCGTTCATAGAATATTATTTAAGATTCTGTATTCTGAAACTTTGGAAACCTAAAAATTACAATATGATGATCACATATCACAGTAGTTTTATATTAAGACATTTTACTAGGACAGCCAATGGACTTTTACTCATCCACTCATCATTTGTATGTGTGCACATGTATGTATGTGTGCTTATAATGGGTTAAGACCTGTTTTACCTCAAGATATACATTATTGCATTACAAATATGTATATATATCAAAATCTGCCCTAGCCGTGCCAAATTTTCTGTAGTTTGAGATCTTCAACATGTTTATCAGTGACACAGGTGAGGGAATCAAGTGCACCCTCAGCAAGTTTGCAGACGACACCAAGCTGAGTGATCCAGTTGCCCTGGGCTGCATTCCAAAAGGGGTGGCCAGCAGGGAGAGGGAGGTGATTGTGCCCCTCTACTCTGCTCTTGTGAGGCCCCATCTGGAGTACTGTGTCCAGGCCTGGGGCCCCCAGCACAAGAAAAATGTGGAGCTCTTGGAATGAGCCCAGAGGAGGGCCACTAAGATGATCAGAGGGCTGGAGCACCTCTCCTATGAGGAAAGGTTGAGGGAACTGGGCTTGTTTAGCTTGGAGAAGAGAAGGCTCCGGGGAGACCTCACTGGATCCTTCCAGTGCTTGAAGGGAGCCTATAAACAGGAGGGGGAGCGACTGTTTACAAGGGTGGATAGTGATAGGACAAGGGGGAATGGTTTTAAACTAAGACAGGGGAGATTTAGGTTAGGTTTAGGAGAAAGTTTTTTCACGCAGAGGGTGGTGGCACACTGGAACAGGTTGCCCAGAGAAGCTGTGGATGCCCCATCCCTGGAGGCATTCAAGGCCAGGCTGGGTGGGGCCCTGGGTAGGCTGCTCTAGTGGTTGGCAACCCTGCCCACAGCAGGGGGGTGAAACTAGATGGTCTTTAAGGTCCTTTTCAACCCGGGCTATTCTATGATCTCTCTGAATTAATACTTCAGGTATGTGACTATATATTTATTATCTTCTTCCACATCAGTTTCAGTATGTTAACGTAATGCATGTTGTCTCTGTGTGAAAATATATTCCAAATGAAAAGAACTAGCTTTAGAAAAGTGTTGTAGGTTGTGGTACCTAATACTAGTATGAGATTAATGTATATAACATGTATTTGTGTGTTGCTATAAAAGTGTCTTAATGTGCTGTATGGATAGTAAAAAAAGAAGAAAAGGGCTGTTCCTCAGTAGGCTGGTACCTAGGCACCTGATCTATTAATAATTTAAAATTAGGAGTCCTATTCCAATTCAGGGAGAAAACCTAAGGGAAAACCTACCAGAAAGGACGAGTAATTGTTCAAAATCATTCTGTTGGATTTTAGAAGAAGTTAAGAAAATAATCTGTCATTTTAGTTTGAGACTGGTAATTCTAATCTAGGGTGGGTAACCCTAAACTATGGATCAGTTAGAGGTTTAAAGAATAACTATTTGAGGAAATAAACATTGATGTTTTATAATTGGGAATGGAAGTGACTACCTGGCCTGATCTACAGATTTAAATGCCTGGGTGTAACTACCATTCTGGTATTAAAAACTTTACTTCTTCCAAATGTTATGTGAATATTTGCTTATTGCATAGCCCACCAGCTCTTTCACTGCGTCACTTCTTCATAGTTTCCATAGTCATCAGTACAGAACTTTACATTTTAGAAACCTCATGAAACAGGTTCTTAAATATAGTAGCTAGAAGGAAATGCAGTAGCCAGGAAGAATACTGCAGGGGATAAAATTGAGAAGAGTTACTCTCAGCTCTGATAGAGTCTGACTGGCACAGTAGTACATTCTGTATTTCATTTTGCATATAAATACATTATCAAGCTTGTTCTGATAAGAATTCTTACATAGTTTTAGGTTTTTGCTTGGTTTTAAGCTCATTCAGACTTCTGATGTGACTATAGCAATCATTTGCAAATTAAGTTAATATATTATTTTGTTCATGTTTCACTCAAGTTGATTTGGAGTAAGGTCCTATTCTTAGAATATCACTGTGTGTGTCTGTTCTACAATTTAAAAACCCCCTACAAAAAAACCCAGCCTTGACTGTGGAAGAAGTAGGCAAATACAAATGCTTCAATGTAGACCGCATTGATTATAAGGCTTAAGGAAATTTTGATCATACTTTGACTAGGATGCTGCAGTGCAACTGTGTTCTTAGACCCTTGTTTTATACCTGTCCAACTTCACAGAAAAAATGAGTTTTAAGTAAGAGTTGTTCCACCATTTTAGATACTTACACAATTAAATTGATTCTCTCTTAACTCTATTCTCACTGTGGAATTTCTGTTAATGGCAGAAGGAAGTTTACTTTAAGATGCTGGTTCACAAATATAATTTAACTGGTTGCACATTGTCATCTTCTCATTGATGCTTTAACAATAATTAAGTGAAGTTTCATGTTCTGTGTGACAGTCGAGCCATGGGTTTTTTTCAACAAGTCCATCTATACCTTGTTAGTGATCTTGCTGAATTACTGTATTTTCCTTGATTTTGAGTAAAACAAGATATAGTTATATTACTCAGGAGAAATAATAAATACACTTTTTTTCCTGGTGGATGGCTCTTTCTTTCATTGTACTTAAGAATCATAAAACTTATGGATAGTTAAGAGTTTATTTAATCTATCTCCCTTTCACACCGTGAGTTTGAGGGTCAGATAACATTCCTGATGGAGCTTTGTAAGAAAGAAATACATCTACATTGGACAAAAAGAACAGCATATTTGTTCCTTCTGTGTGTATTTGTTCTCTTTTTTTGCTTCTTTGTATATGTTTGAATTGAGTATCTCACTGTAGGAGATGACAGACAGCATTGATCTTGGGAATAAGAAAGAGACTTAGGTTGCCTTTTGAAGAACCTCTATTGTCCTGTGTTTTCCTTGTTATGTTGTTGTCTGTAGACTAAAGAGCACAATATTTTTTTTTGTCTTTTCTTATAGATTAAGATTTTCAGACGTGCACTTTTTTTGTTAGCCTTTTAATATCTAAAATGAAAAAGTCAACCTCCTTGTAGTTCAATGTCTGAAACTGGACAAAGAGCTGAAGTTGATGAACGGGAGAACTGAAGCATGATTTAACATATCTTAAAAGATGATGCTTCTGCTCATACCTCCTAGAAACAGCCTGACATTTTGACTTGTGTTGAGCAATTTTCTGACACTTCTCTCCTTTGTTGTTACTAGAGTCACATCTGTGCACTGATGTTTCTATTTTGTCCTTAAACAATTGCATTATTCTTTGTATATTCATCCTTACTAATTCGATCCTATTACCAGGGTTTGTGCTTTTCCTTTCTGAATTTCAAGTCATAGAAGGCTTTGTGAATTAATCAACTTGATTTCTTACTACCTCTTCTGTACTTTCTCTGCATTGAGATAATGGGATTTCATCACTTTTAGATTGCATTCTTAAAAACATGCCAATATTTTTGAGCCCACTTTTTATGAGTATTTCTTGCTATGGAACTTTCTTCTGTGAAAAAAAAAAAAAATGGGCTGTATTTACAGTGAAGTTAATAAAACCTGTATTCATTTCTCCTTTTCTAAAGCTTCTTTTTTATTATAAAATATTTCCAGTATTAATCTAAATTAAAATGTTGGTGTTCCAACCTATTTTTATTAATAAGTATCATTAAGTAATAATTTCACTCTTAAAGATTGAGTGAAATGTTATATCAAATGACTTGAAAAAATTATTTTTAAAAAAAGAAAAAATATAGTCTTCTGTAGAAAACCAGTTTTATATAATTTCTTAATTACATCTAGGAAAAGGGAAGATATAGGTTGTCTGACACCAGTTCAGATTTCTGGAGTATCCTGGAGATTTCTGATCTACCACATTACGCAGTTAAGATAGGTAGCTGTTCATACCAACCTGCTTAGTCTTGGGCTAGACCAGCACTGAAGATGGACAGTATACTTTTAAATTATGTTTAAAAGATTTCAAATAGCAAAAGTGGAAAAAAGATGCCTCTTTTAGTGGCATTTGGGAAATGCAGAACATTTCGGCTGACTTGAGTCCGAGACCACTTGATAGTTAATGATTAATGTGCACACCAAGAGACACTAAGCTCTTATTGATTTTGACATATTATAAACCTATCTTTGACATGCTCTTCAGCATATGAAATTCAACATATTTATTGAATATAGTGAAAAACTTCCCCATCTATATGTTTTTTCTGCCTTTCTACACTTATTGTTCTAAGTATTATAGAATATGTGCAGTGTATTGATGGAAGGAGGCTGTTTGCCAGTTGTTTTTCTTAGCTATATGTAATCCTCTGATGCTAGAGAATAAGTACAGTGATGCCAATTTGGTCTCAATGTTAGTGCAAAGTATTGGAATCTCTTATGCGCTAACTACCCAATAATTTAATTAGAGATGAACACCTAATATTTTCCATTAAAGTTACCATCCAAGAGTTTGATAAATGAGTAGTTAACTACCTTCACAGCTACAGCAGCTGACCAGCATTAACACTGTGTTCATCTTCACTGGGCAGAAAATAATTCTGTCATTCAAGAGGAAGTCTGTAGATGGTGTCTAGAGGTCTAATGTTAGAAAAACATTTCAAATCTTTAAAAACTATGAAATTAGTGCTGAGAACAAGTTCTGCCATGGAATTAAGTAGTTATGTTGCCAAAAATGTTACGGAGATTTATTGTAGGTGCCACATTTGTGAAATATGGTTCATAATCAGTTACGAGGGGAAAGAAGCCCCTTTGAAGATTGTATTGCCAGCATGTAATTGGGAAGGAAAAGCAACCAGATGACAAACTAAGTATACTGAAAATCACATCCATCAAATTAAAATTGTTTTCTACTTGCTGAAAGTTTACAGCCTGGTAAACCGTAGTACGAAGTTTATCTTCAGCAGCAGTATGGGTCAGAAGATGTTGAATACAGCCTGAATTTGAGGAGATTAGGATAAACTCAGATTACAGTTCACATGCTGAATATAAGAGAATTTGTTTATCTTTTCATTGCAAATATATTAATATTTGAACAAAACCAGTTTAATTCCTTATTTTAGGAGGGCTAAAAATGAATTTTAAAAATACCATTGTTCCTCTTTCAAAGGACTCTATTATCTTTCATTTTTCCTCTTTGTTGACTAAGCTTTATTTATACATGTCTTTTCACATCTTTGTACTTTCTTCCCTTATACTATGTAAATATTATTTTGGAACAGTTGTAATGCACTTTATAACGCTTTCTTTAACAGAATATGTTCGTTAAAAGATGAAATATCTTTTTGTAACTGAGTTTAGATTGCCAGCTGGCATTTTGCAAAGAGTCACTGTTTCAAAGTTTTGGTGTAGATCATTAATAAAACTTGTGTTGGTATTAATAGTTATGCTAAAGGCTGTTGAGTCAAAAAAGCTGAATGTGATGTCTACGCACACATAATATCTGTGTGTATAAAATGTATATAGAGATCATTAATTTTTATATGTATGTACATATATATTCATTAGTGTCAGGCATTCATTTTTCAGTAGTACCAAAGTCACAGGTTTGAAGGATGCTATCAGTGTAGGTATGGTTTTTGTTACTTTTAGTTTTCAACTTTTGGAAAGGAGTTCGATTTTAAAAAATTAAAAGTAGGCAATTTAAAAAATTGTGCAGTTTTTCATTTTTGGAGGATAAACACACTGACTTTTGTACCTATACCATTCACTAGAATTCAGAGCAGGTCAGTTATGTCTGAAATTCTTTGACTTTAGATTGACCTGGGTAAAATAATGTTAATAAAAAACTTTTTTACAAAGAATCTCTATCATCAAACGGTATTTTGGTTAACAATTTTGTCCCCTTTTTTTTGGCTTGCTAAAGTGTTAGGAAAATTAAGCCTTTTAATGAAATGTTACTGAAAATATCCAGAAAACAGTTGTATATTATGAAAACCATCCTATTACTGATTAATATTTATTATTGTACATATTTGTGATTCAGATTTTCCTAAGCTCATTTTTTATGCATATTTATATTGGTAGTTCATTTTCAACTAATAATCATATTTTAAGCTTTGAATATTAGTTTCCCTTGTGACAGTTCTACCAGAAGAGAAGCCCAGTTTGCAACATCTAATTACAGTAAAATTCTGATTCCCTTAGCCTTGTTATTGGCAAGAATTTTGTCCATGGTGGAATTATGCTGGTGGCAAAGTTGTATCCAAAAACCCACAAACCCAAAGACTTAAATATTTGGGTTTAAGGTTCTTTAAGGTAAAATCATGTATTAGACATTTCCAGATTATTTTTCAGCAAGTGCAGAAATACCCTGAATTAATATAAAGTGAAGTTCTAGCTATTTGCAATAAGAATGTAAATAAAGTTGCACAAAGCCGTATTTATAATGACTAATGAAAGCTGTTATACTGCAATCAGAGTGATGCAGAGCAACAGGGCAATTCATTAAGAGAAAAACAGCTAACAAACAGCTAAAGCATGCCAGTTTGGACCTTTTCCTTTCAATGTCAAAATATATAATTGGGTTTTGCTTTATTATACTAAATAATTCTTTCAAAGGAAATGTAAGTAGTGAATAAGGTTATTGTTGCCTGCTGATTTCTGCTAACTCACAAAAATGCATAGAAGAGATGTCGATTTTGGCTTTGTTATGGATAGATAAATATGTTTGCCATGTTACGCTTGTTAAACATACTGTACTTGTGATTTGCTGCAATGGGATGTTGATTCAGCACAGCATATAAGCACATACATAAGTCCCTCCTGACTTCAAGCACCTCTATTTAAATTCAACGCTCAGCTAAGCTAGATGAGGGAGTCAGTAATGTAAATCAAGCAATCTGGACTTAAATTATATGCTTCAAAACTGCAGCCTCTGTAATATTAACAATGTATAACAAAAAAAAAAGTGTTGACATTTGTGATTGATTATTCTTTGCATTTCATCATAGAATCATAGAATGGTTTGGATTGGAAAGGACCTTAGAGATCATCTAGTTCCAAAGCCCCCGCCATGGGCAGGGACACCCTCCACTAGACCAGGTTGCTCAAAGCCTCATCCAGCCTGGCCTTGAACACCTCCAGGGATGGGGCATCCACAGCTTCTCTGGGCAACCTGTTCCAGTGTCTCACCACTTTCTGTATCTTTAAGACATGATTACAAGAGACAGAAATTATAAAAGCTGTATTTAATTTATTTTTCTCTTTTATACAAGCAAGATATATAGGGAGAAAGACAACTATCACAGAAGCTAAATGATAAGCTTTATGCTTTTGAAGACAGGCTTCATCTGATATTTTGTTTTGGAAACAGTGAAACAAAAATAAAAAATAATACTTTAAGCAACTGAATTGACTGCTATAAAAATTCTCTTTAGAAGCCTCCTTCTTAGTAAAGAAGGAATTCAGAGAAATGCGGGTATTTACAAAGCAACTTGTTTTATTTCTTTTTGAAAGTGATTTCTACTAAGTAATTTATCCAATACGAGTGACAAAACTGTAAATGTCATTAATTATAAACATTAAAAATATTACATACTGGATTCTTACTGTGTTTTAATTATATTTTCCCATATGCCATAATTTCCTTTATGTTTTCATTGAATAACCTTTCAGGAAATGTGATTTGTTAAAAGGTGAAACAGATATAGCTATTAAAGCTGTACTACCAAAGCTCAGATTTTTACAGAAACTGGTAAGGTAACAGTTACAGGTTTTGGCTGCAAAACCTACCAAAGGCAACTTGAGTGGTATGAAAGCCAGGTACTTATAGGACACTTCCACTTACACCGAATTGCAGCAAAATTTAGATTAGGTTCCAGACTGATTGGTGACATGAGATAATGTTTGCTACTAGTGTATTTTATGCTCTTACTAACATTTTCATGTTAGAATAAAAAACAAGTGGAATATACAGACAAGGAAAACTAATACATTAAAAGAAGGAAGAGAATTGAGCTTCTGTAGTGAATTACAGTTGCTAGGATAGGGTTAGAGGGTAGAATTTTGGCTGATGGCTGCCATTTCAAGCGTCAGTTATTCATGCAGCAGAGCAAAGATGTAGCAACAGAGTTGGGCTGTCACCATCCAAATGTTTCATCATTCTCTAAAACCTAATCAGTCCTTGCAAAAAAGAACTCCTTGTATTGCAATACTGCTTGTGTTAACTGAAGTTAACGTCCTAAGGAAAAGCTTTATGGAACCTTTACTGAGATTTCTCATCTGTTGCATGGCATTTTCTATATTAGAACATCACTGTAATAAGAATGTAATTCCTCTGCTTAGTGATACAAAGTAGACTTGATGCCATCTGCGAGTGCTTTCCCAAGTTTAGGATTCAGAAGACGCCTTCTTAATTGAGCTTTGTTTTAAAATTCCTTAAAGATGTATACATCTACAATTGTTTAACTGCAGGTATATTTATGAAATACTCTGTCAAACTTATCTCTAATTGTCCATGGCTAGTTTTATTAAATATGTTCAAATTCTGTTCCAGATGAGTAAATCCTTTGTGTTATATGCATTATTCAAAGTAGGCCATTTTAATTTCCAGAAATTGCAAGTCAGACTGTTTTATTACAGCTTAAGACAGTTTACTAGTAAGTAGTCTCTTTCTAGTGCAGGGTAAGGTAGAGCTTCTGTAAGCCTGATTCTACAGAAGTATGTATGGTCTATCACGTGCACATCAGCCTGCTAGAGCAAAGATGCTTATACTTTCACAGAATCATCAGTTTTGTACTTAAATAAGAAATCCGGCCTTCCAGAGTCATGCTGCAAGTTGTGACACATTGAATGACTATTTAATCCTGACACCCTGTATAGTTTTCTGTACTAGTAATAACTCCGTCTTCAGTGGTTACCACTTTTGTTATGCCTGCTATCCAAAATGCCTGTCATCTTTACAGGCGTATAGTTGTTCATTCTGCATCACCTCTTTTCCCTTAGGTTGTGCAGGATGTTCTTATTACTTAATTTTTGCTTTTCTGCCATGAGTTGGCCTTCCAAAATATTACCATGTCTTTGTAACAGGGACTTCCATGGCCACAGTGCTAATTGGAAATCTGATTGGATCTTAGCAGGTCTGTAATTGTAAATATTGGGTTACTTCAAATGTTTTTATGAGCAGAACAATTCTGAGTTAGAAATCTGTTTTCAATTTTAATTGTAGGGAAGAAAAAAAAATCTGAAGGATGCAATATGCACGTTAGCTTGAACTGAGTTGCACATCGTGAAGCCTTTCAGTTAGTTTTACAAGTAGCACTTAAAAATATGGCTGAATGAGTTATGTGGTAAATATATAATGTATGAAAGAGGTATTCCTGTATCATCTTTCTCAACTTTGTGACTAAACGAAGGAGATATCACTCTCTCCAGGCTCCATCCCTGGAGGTGCTCAAGCCCAGGCTGGTTGGGGCTTTGAGCAACCTGGTCTAGTGGAAGGTGTCCCTGCCCATGGCAGGGAGGTTGGAACTTGATGGTCTTTACAACCCAAACCATTCTATGATTCTATAAGGAAGGCTGTTTAATCTGAGTTAGTGTCCCAAATAATATTATTATTGATTTTCTGTAATTTTCACATATTATAAAACTAATTTTTCACCTAAGTTCTTTTTTGTTTTAATATAGTTTTAAAGGAATGTTTTAGATGTTTGAATATTTGAAAGCAACATTGTATAATGCAGTCTTGCAGAGCAGAACCTCTACTGCAATGGTAGACTTGGACATGAACAGCTTTCGTGGTATTGCTGTGAAGAATGACAGCATTTGAAGTAAGCAGGACTGCTTAACTAGGTCACTGGTTGTGTTTCAGAAAAAACTACAAGTTGATATTAAATTATACTTAACAGCATTTAGAATTTGCCTGCTAATTATCTGAAGAAACATTTTTGTTTGTAAGAGGTTCATAAGATATTGGAGAATGGCAGGTGTGCAGCAGATTTTCCTTTTTCTTAACCCTGCTCAAGCAAAATAATTCCTTCTCTGTAGAACCCCTTTGTGTAATATTTCACTTAATTTCATAGGGGAAGAAATTCCATTTGCCACTGCAATCAATACAGTACTTTTAAACAATCAGTGATAGTTTATAAGTGATGACTGTTCCCAGTACATTTTAAGCGACTCCAGATGTACATGACAAAATTCTAAAATCATCTAGTCTTTACATACCAAGCTTTCATTTATTCCTTATGTTGCAGAATCCATAAGACTTATTCAGTAGCACTTAACTTTAATATTTGTTTTTCATCTGAGTCAGTAAGAATTACAGAATTTAACTCTTAAGCCTTTTCTCTTTTGAAAATGGAGAGGAGAAAAACGGAGCTTTCAAGAAATAAAATAAGTCATACAGGAAAAAAACCCCACAAGTTAAACCCGTAAGAGAAATAAAATGCTCTGTAAGCTTTATTGTTCATGAAGCCTGGTTACTGCATATTTGTGTCCCTTAGTTGGTAGATTGTTAAAGTGAATTTTACTTACTACTCTGCATAGACTAATCATGCTGTCCTGCATGAAATGCATGGGCATTTTTTGTATTATGTTTGACTACTGAATTCACTAAATGTGATTAAATGTCATCAAGGTTGAATTATGAAGTTTGAATCTTTAACAGCCTAGTTTTGAAAAAAATTATGATCCAACTTAACAACTGTGTCTAAGTCTGAAGCTAGGTTTCGACCAGGTGACCTTGAGAGAGGTCTCCTCCAACTTAAATTATTCTGTTATCTGAGAGATCCATGTTTCTTTATTAAATCTTGTAGAATTAAAACACAAAAGCAAATTTAAGTTACTAGACATGAAAATGTCTTGAATATAAAGGATTTCTCTCCATTGAAAGCCATGTAAAAGTTCTGTTCATTAGTTCTTAGTGATATTTTCATATTCATATAGAAAATTAGCAGCTCCTTGATTAACATAAAAATACATTTTGTCTTGCATTCTTCGGGTTCAGGTTTTAATGAGACACCAGACATTTCAGAGAATTGTGTCAGGAATTTTTTTAGGGCACCTATTCTACAATACCAAAGTGTCTGTACTTCTGTTTCATATCAGCAGCAGCCTTGGTAGGTCTTTGCACATTCTTTATCGGGGAAATCTGAAGTTTAAAAGTCTTTATTATTTTCCAATTGACTTCCTTTTTAGGGTGGTAAGCTAAAGTATACATTCTTTTGACATCTTTATGACTGTGATTTCATTCTTTACATATCTCCCTAAAATCACACTGGAAAGTTATTTATTGGTAAATCATCTAATCCTAATTTTTATTGTGTGATGTTTAAGCAGAATCTGTTTATCATCATGGCAAGCTGAGCAGTTCTGCAAGCTGTACTACTAGATTTTACCTGCTGAGGATTCACTTACATAGCTTCAACAGAGCACAAATTTGATCACAACATTTAGCGACTCTGGCCCGTGCTTTGGCCACCAAGAGATTTCCTCTCAAGTACATATTGTGATAGTCAGAAGTTTTATCTCTAAATTTTTTTTCTAGCAATATTAGACATCTCAATTAATAAGGACAGAAAAATGCTTTGCGTTGATGGAATTAAGTTTACCATAAATTGAGTAGCCTACATTGTCACATTCAAATTGGAAAAACAAAAAAAAAACCCACTGTTGAAAATTCAATTTAGCATTACAGAGATTACTGCAGTATAACAACCCTTTATCTGTAGTAGTGTATAAAAGCACTTCTAACAGTGCATCAATTTTCACAGCCATTTAGTAGATTAGAAAGCAATTGTAAACAGAGTAAAAAACACATTAACTGCTGTCAACAGCCTGCCTTTTTCTCAGTTATGGATTTGTTTGAAATAACAGTGAAGTCTGAAGTGATTGCATCAACATCACAGATTGTATTATAAATATGAATGAACCCATTGTAATGGACTGCATAGTAATGTATGGCAGGCATTTGTCCTCCCCATCAAAGTAACAGCTTTTGTAAAGGAAGAATAGCTGTGACATAAGGAAACATGTCACTCTACAAGAAATTATTCCTCCATTGCTGAACAGTAACTGCATCAAGTGACGGGTTTTTAAACTGCTCCTGATTTTATATTAGACTAATGCACCATTAAAAACTGTCTGGTATTTCTTTTCACTGAAATCAATTGAAAGCTATATATAAAAAAAAATCAAGTGTTTGTAAATGAGCAGTTATTTAAACAACATTACTGTTGTTTTGTAGGGAAAAAAATAAGCAGTTTTTTTGTTTACTTTGGAAAATTATTTTTTCTTACCACTGCTTAAAAACAATAAATGCAGTGAGAATGAAATAGGGAGCCATCAGGTGGCACAGTGATAATTACAATAAACTAATTTATGGTCAGTGATGAAACTTGATCTGCAAAGAAATGAACGTTCTTCATATACAATTATCATCCAGAGTGGGGTGTGTTTTTCTTTTTTTTTTTTTTTTTTCTGTTTCTCTGGAGGGTTAAGAACATGTCTAATTTTTTTAACTAACATGGGACACTAGCCATTTTCCAACACCTGTTTCTAAATGGTGTACTAGTGCATATCTTTTTAATTGCTTCTGTCTATTACAGTATTCCTTCTAGTCTTAAATAAAGACATTTTCTCCCTTGCTACTCAATTGCTTTTGTTAGAAAACTCTGGCTACCAATGAATTGCGATACAGCTACTACAGTCTTACTTGCAATGGTGTACATCCTACTATAAACCAGTATATCTCTGTAGTAAAAAAGATGACAATAGAGTTCCAAATTATCAAAGACAGGATATTAAACAGTGAAGACCAAATTTTCAAACAATGACAAATGTAATGTTTCCTATTAATGGGGAAAAAAAACTGCTAATAAAGTGAATTAGTTACTCTGCAAAGATTACATTTTCAGTGAAGTACAGTTCTAGTGGGTGCGTAGGATCTGTAGACAACATCCTACATTTTGTGTTGTACTTAAAAATTATGTAGTTTGTGTAGTTAGTACAGTATAGAACAACCTCAGCAACCCACAAATAGATTATAAACTTGCCTATGAAAAACGTGTCTCCTAAATTTGAATTACATTTCAGCTGGATATTTATGTATCACAGTCATTCCTACTTGCATGAAGGAATATGGAGATCTGCATAATCTGATGAGGGAAATTACATTTCTATTTTAATTCTGATAGGTCATTTGGATTTGTTTCTGAATGAAAGATGGAATATAGCGTAAAAGGTGAATCAAAATAGTCTTTTCAAAAGATCGAGTTCTAAGTAAATGTTTGTGTTTATTTCATACCAAAAAATACCTTTTCATGTTGGTTTTTTATTATTATTCTTGACTTTCCCATGTTGGAACCTTAATGCTTTTCTTTACTAATTCTTAGCTTTATGTTTTATGGAATAATTCAAATTGAACATCATATTTAGTATGTTTACAAGCAAGAGGCAAAAAATCTTTAATATATGCATATAATATGATTATAAGATCCAATGAAAATATTGTATTTAATGCTTTTTTTGAATGGCAGTGAGACTATATAAATTAGTCGTGTTGAATAACAGGCGTTATAGTCTTTACCTGCATGCTGGTTTTGTCCTTTTTTAAAACTTGCTGCATACTCTACGTAAACATTGTTGTGGTGTGTTTTTTTGAGAGTTCGTAAAATATTTTAATGGGAATCAAATAACTTTTCCTTCAATTCTTTCATCTACTAAGCTAGCTGTCTTAATTAACAAAAATTCAAACACACAGGACTGAGTAATATCTACAAATGACAGAATTGCTTCTTTATCGTTGAAAGCTATATATAAGGGTGTGTTTTTCTTTTTTACTTAGTCTCTCCGTGGATGTGAGATTCTTAAGTTTGAATGTACATTAGTGGAGTTCATAAGTTTTGCATGGCTAGGACTAAATCTAAGCCAATTTTGGTTTAAAACAGTGACAATTTCCATGTGGAGGGTAAGATTCCATATATAGGTACAGAAGTAGGAGTCATTTATTTTATAGGCTGATTTTAAATCCACAATATGTTTCAAGCTTGTCAGAAACTTGCAAAGCTACAGAAAAGTATGGGTATCACGCTGTTTATGTCCAAACTGTTTGCTGTAGCAACCAGAATATAATTTATTTCAATTCTATTCTGTATGCATCCAGTAGAAGCTTTGTGAAATTCTATAGCTGACATTGAATAGGTGGTGAAGTCAATATCCAGTATGTTCTATCAGGCCTTAAAATCACTGAATCTGCACCCCGTCCTCACTCACAGAGAAGGTATCATCTCTACTGTCTGCTGTCACTGCCCAGACTAGGAAATCCACCTTTTATGCAGACTTTGCTGCAGTCAAAAGTCAGAAGCTTCAGGTACAGAAGTTACCTTTACATGTCTAGAATGCAAGCATTCACATCCCATTAGTTACTGTAAGCTCTCTTTACCTGTTTGGAGTATCTACATGAGGGTGAAATGGAGCACAGTTTAGAAGTGCTTGTTTCTCCTCATTGACTGTGAAGGGAGCCTAAGGCACTCCACACAAATTCATTCAGTCCAGTGAATCTCACATTGGGATCAACGGCCTTTGGCCAGGCACAAGGATGCATGCAACTAAGCATGCTCTTGTTTCAAATAATTTTATACAACACTGAAGAAAAGACCTGGGTTTGTTTCTGTAGCTGCAATACATATGTATCCATAGTCAACAAATTTTATATTTTATATATGTATTTTATAGTTGTAGTTACAATCAGCCCAATTAGATTTCTGGTTTGAAATTTAATTTAGAATATTTTAGAGTATTAATTGCCACAAAAACCTGTTTGATAATTTTAAAGAAAAGGGAAATGCACCTACAAAAATGTAATCAAACTTCTGGTTTAAGCTGTAAACTCTTAGATAACGAAAGAGTTAAATGTATACATTTACTTCAGCCTATTGAAACTGTCCTGACTTTAGCTTAAATTATGGAGAAAAATCTGTGTGGTTAAGTAAGCTCAGAAAAAGCAAACATTTTTAAGATAAGATGTCAGATAAATTCTGAATTGCAATAGCTGAGTTCTTAGAGGCAGAGGACATTCTCCCCCCTACTCCTCTCCCCACAGCTTTCCTCAGTTAAGATGCTTGTGGAGTAAAAATGTATAAATATCGGGCCTAGTATTTTTGCTCCAAAATTTTCACAAATGTCTTAGGACTGCTGAATTGTTATTCTCAACACTGCTGGCTAATGTTGAGAATCTAAATTTGTAAGTGCTATTATTTTATCACACAAAACTTAAAATTATATTTCTTCTACAGGGTGCTGCTTTGAGATTATTACTTCAGTGCTTGAAATTTGCATTTTGATAAATTTTACATAGTCCACAGTGAGTTGCTGAATGTTGGGAGATCTGTCAATAGCATTTGTTTTCCTTCTTAGTATTTAAAGCTATTTGGGTATAGCATTACTCTTTTGAAATGAGCACTAATGAAGATGCTAAAAAAGATTTGAGAATGTAACTCTAACATATTTAGCATGAGTGGGTAACTTAATTGATGAGCTAGCAATGTGTTTACAGAATATATTCATTCTAGAAGGAAGTGTCATTATGACAATTATTATACTTAGTGTGTTTCTTAAAAGGTGTTTTTAGTGTCTCTTTAGAATATGATGGGAGGAAAATAATTTTTTTTAGAATTGTGCAATGATCGTGCCTATATATGACGTGAGAGTAATCTATGGACATTCTAGTCTGTATGAATTTATGTACATGTAAACTGTATGCTTGTGTTCCAACAAGTCTGTTCAGGTATTCTCAGTGGTCTTAAATTTTTTAAGACTACCCACAGAACTTCTCCTAATTGGCTGTCTTCCAGTATTTTCAGTTACGTAGGGAATAACAGGGAAGAAGACAAAGTGAGGAGATTTCTGAATTTATTCTCCTGAGCAATCAAGTGGTTTCCATCACAGGCTAGCTTGCTTCTGGAAATAGGTTGTTTTGTGGGGTTATTTTTTGTCTATGCTGTGTAGATATCAATAATCTGTATAGTTTCAAAGCAGAAACCATCAGTGATTCCCTGCAATTGGCAAAGCTCACCCAAAAAGCAGGTTGAAGAGCACAGAGTGCAAAGAATGTTTCTGCTGTGAACAAGACTGATGATAGCTAGTTTCAAGGCAGTTCAAGTCTGCACATTTATGCGTGAGAAGGAAATGCAGAATGCATTGCTGGGATGTTATTATGGGGTATGAGCTTGGAGCTAAAGTCTAGTCTTGTAGAGGAGTATAAGCCAATATAAACTGATACAGTAAATAATTGAACAAAAGCCTAGAGAGAAAAAAAAATGGAAATGTTAAAGTCTGCCTTGAGAGTCTTAAAGTTGTCATGTGAAAAGCTTTCATCAAATTTCAATATGCAATGGCAGCTGAGTGAGTACAGAGTTGTTACAATATCTGCAGTTTTACTGGGTGTGCCTGCCCTGGCGTTCACTTTCTTCATGGCAGCCCATAAAACAGTGGTGGTACCACACCAGTGTTGGGGCTGTTTCTGTGCAGTGCTTGCACAGCATCAAGGCTTTATGTCCCTCCATCCCCAAAACATGCATTGCGAGGGGATTGTGGGTGGGCACGAGGTTGGGAGGGAACATAACGGCTACAGCTGACCCAAAGTGATACTCCATACCATATAATGTCACGCTCAGCAATAAAAACTCAGAGAGAGGAGGAGGAAGGGGGAACATTTCTGGTTGCAGCATTTGTCTTCCCAAGCAGCTGAGGCCCTGCTTTCCTGGAGGTGGCTGGACATCTGCCTGCCAATGAAAAGTAGTGAATGAACTCCTTATTTTGCTTTGCTACCAGGCACAGCATTTGCCATCAGTATTAGACTGTCATTATCTCTACCCATGAGCCTTCTCGCCTTCCTTCTATTTTTTCCTTACCCCATAGAAAAGGGGAGTGAGCAAAAGGTCGGATGGATGTTTGGCTGTTGGCCAGGGTCAACCCACCACAACAGTAATTCTTTTTTAACGTATTCCATTGCAACCTTAAACATATTTTGAAAGGATTATATTTTTCCAACTTCCTTCAGAAAGGCAGTTCACAGGCTTTATGCTCTAATGTGTCATAGTATGAATAATATTTAGTTTAATGCCCAGAGTAACTGAAGAAAGAAAGGCATTAATGCTAATTCAAATAAACTTCAGTGGTTTTTGCTGTAATCTGTTATCCTCTGAATTCTTGCACTGCTCAAGCATTTACATTTAACATGAGAATGCATTTGACCGTGCATGCTACAGAGAAATAAGTTAAGCATATATTTTTCTCTTTGTGACTGACTGGACTTGTGTATTATTATTTTAATTATCCTTCAGGCAGTCTTCTGATGTCTGATCGTGTGCAGGTCAATGTTCTGCAAGTCCTTCAACATGACAATTCATAGAATAATTATCCTGTCATCACACCTTGATTCATTGTTACGTCCTTTCTTGGGCTTTTTCTCTTACTCGCACTTGCTTAGCAACCAGATCACACGTCTCTTATACTTATTATTCAAGTAATCACCCTCTGCAGCACATAGATGCATCAATTAAAGCTTTACAATGAAGTATATTGTTCTGTGTAGAATCCTCAGGTGTCAGGAATTAAAAATTGATTTTAAATGTTGCAGGCCTTCTTCAAATGGCTAATCTGTGTTTATATTAAACAAACAATCGTGCTAACAATTCTAAACAAAAGAAGTGATAGGTCACAATCAATAGGAAATACATGATAAAATTATATTCTGTTCTTAAAGGGTGTAGTCTTTTTTAGCTATTTACCAATTTACATGCAGCTCTGAAATGCCTGAGTGCCAAACATCTATTTTAGATATGATTTTTCAGATGCAGATCAATTTTGTATTGGCTTTATTTACTCTTACCTATATTCTTTGTAAACATTTTCTGGCTAATTTTCAGATTTGGGTAAATTTCACAGCAAATTATTATTAGAATGAAATTCGAGTACCCAGAAGCTGTCAGAATGGTTCAGTGATTTAATGTTGGCATCCTGCAGCTTTGACTGTAATCAGCAGATGCTCTGGCATTACCATAAATGTTTTCTTAACCGTCTCTGTCGAAAAAAAAAAGAAGATTTTTCCTGTTTGGAGTTTGCTGTTTCTGATTAAATTCGGTTTGGCTTCTTTTGCATAATTAATATACTGTGTTCTCTATCCATTTGTTTTTAATATCACCTTTTGAGCTAAACACATTTGCAAAGCTGTTTCATAAGTCAGAACAGACAAAGGAAAACCAAGTCGATGTGTAAAAATCCTTTGTTTCAGTGGCTTGGGAGGTCTTACTGCCTTCTACCTTGTTTTCTCAGTGAGTGTAAATGGTTCAATTTTTTAGTCTCTTATTTTTCATATTTACATAAAATTTTCTCTCTAAGTTCCTCTGTAAGTGAGAGGTTTCTTCTGTAAGTGCAAAAATGCATTCTGTCTTAAATTAAAAAATCCTCTCTTACATAGCAAGGTTAATTTCTGTAAGCTGGTTATCGCTAAACAGTAATTGCATGCAATTGATTAGGAAAAGAGAAAACTGGAAATGCTACAGTTGAGTTCTGATGTTTTTTACATACAAAAGTGGCTGCTAAGAGTCTAATTGTTAGAATATAAGGCAGTAAATATGTTCATCATGTGAAAAATGCATACCGTTAATGATGTTAAACACAACATTTTGAATTCACAATTACTGGATTAATTACCCATGACAATTGTCTTAAATTTGTCTCATATGATAATTCAGTGATATTTGTAAAAGTGAGTAAAAGCCATCTTTAAAAAATAATTCCACTTTTAAACTGTTGAAATCCTGGTCCCTTTTCAAAGCAATTTGTCACACTTGCAAAGTACAGTTGTTGGTGTCAAATACACGTATGGCTGGATCATATGCAGAGTGAAAACATTTTTTTATATTCCATCTCTCTCCACACATGAACAAGACCTAATTACAGTCCATCCCAAAGAGAGGAAATAATTAAGTGAAAGCACATAGCATTAATTAGAGCTTCATATGAAGAGAGAGGAAAAATTGTCAAAGGAATATATATGTGATCTTGCAGAGCAAGGGGAAGATGAATCACTTTTCCTCTGCCTGTGTTTCCCAATATTTAGTTTTGTGTGAGGATCTTATTGAAAATGTACTATTTCCTGATACGTGATTTCAGTCTCCTCGACAGCATGCTTTTGACTGTTTTCTGATGAGCTTTGTCAGAGAGAAGGAAGGACGATAATTGCAATGCTTGAACAACAAAAGTTACATGATCTAAGATAATTTGGCTTCATTCCATCTCCTGTGTGTTTATAAAGGCAATCTTGAATGTTAGTTTACACAGGTTAAACTTCACAGTCAGGTCAGCTTCTGTCCTGTTGAGAAGCACCCATACTATGAAGAAGCACAGATGTCTTTAGGCTGACATCAATGTTGTGTGAATCTTTTTTTCAATATGTTTAGGATTTGGAGTTCTCATGAATACTTTTCCAGGTTAGTAAATCACTACACTCTCACCTGTCATAGCAACAACAGCATGCAGCTCTCTCTGTTGCCCTACTTCCCTCCAGAGACTTATCTTAAAAACATGTTTTAAATTGAGAAGACCCCGGGAGCTGTATGCTATTCTTTCAATCTTTTGGATAATAGCGACTGACAGCCCACTGTGATTGTGACCTGTATGGGCAAGAGCTGCCCCAGGACATTGGTCCGGTGCCTCTTACAGGAATGTGAGAAAATTATGTTTCTACTCAACTGTTAAAACTAACATGCACCTAATTTACTTTTAGCTCTAGCCTTTTAGCTTTATGCTGTTCCCAAAAACATTTGCAGGAATCTGTAGATCCCCCTTTCCCTTAGAAGCAGATTGATTCCTTAGAAAAGAAGTGCAGCAAGTGATGAGGAAAAGACAATTTTTCCCATTGGTTTGATCTGACATTACAAAATATTTGTGCTCTGTCTTCAGGCAATGCAACCTACCAATACTCTGAGTGCTGATATAAACCTGGGAACGAAGTCCGGGCTAAAAATAGGAAATGCAAATTGTATGGTTTTGTAGCGCTTATTAGAATTGTTAGGGAATAGCTTGTAAACATTTAATATCAGGAGTAGTGGATAAGAAATAATTTAGTGTTAAACTCTTAAGGCAATTACTAGACATAGCTTTTTTTAAAATGTTTATACTAAATAGTAAACATTTAACAGAAACAACATTATTTAGAACTGCAGTGAGTAGAATCTTAAATATCAGGTCAGTCTTTAGGACTTACTTTGTTGTTTGGGTTTGTTTGGGTTTTTATTTTCCAGAGGTATGAGGCTTCCTACTGTGTTTTTTTTCCACAACTGGTAAAAGAAGGCACAAATTCTGTATTTCTTTTTCATTTTGGTTATTCTCATCATATATTACTTATCATTACCCATTGCAGCTGCCAGTGGCTTTCCTTTGATGGCAGCAGTCTTTATGCATATTCCTGAAATTCTTTATCAAAGTGTACATTGAAAGCAGTATTTGTCTATAGGTAGATGCCATGCAGACAGATTTGGAGACTAAATGTATCTACTGCTCAAAGGCGTCAGTGGCAGTTTAGTATGTGGGATCTACATAAATTATCATCAGCTGAACAGAAGATAGCTTTAAACTATGGACCTCTGTGTATCTTGTCACAGATCACTAACTTATGCAGTCATCATTTTTTACTCTGTTAACTCAAAAGAGGATTTGAAATGGCAAGCTACAGTATACTTGTGAAGAAAGTAAAAAAACGCAAGTAATAAACCACATTTCAGGAATTTTAAAAACATTTGTACCTTTGGAGAAAGCTCAAACACCTAGGCTGCGTAACTTTTCTGGCCACTGCCTGAAGACCTACTGCCACTGGGTATCAATGTAGATCAAGGTTTATCTCTTTACCCACTTCATCCCAACATAAGTAAGATGATTAACTTATTGTTTATAACTAAAGTTATGCCAATTTTTTATATCCATTTTGAAACTCAACAGCACACATTTAGTTTTTCAAGAATGTTTCGAACCATGTGCTCTAAAAATCAGTAATGACCACAAAGTAGGTGTCTGTTTTGGAAGTTTCCATTTTTTGCAGTTTCCTAGGAACTCCAAAATATGCCTTCCTTTGGGGAAAGGTGCATGAGGAAACACAGAAGATCCACTGTAAGTCAGAGTGAATAGTGAGGATGCCAAACTCCTAAGCCTGAATTAGCCGTCAGACAGCTTCAGAGGTTTCTTCATTCATTTACATAAAAACCTTG
The DNA here is from genome assembly GCA_013400615.1 of Syrrhaptes paradoxus. NCBI lineage: Eukaryota > Metazoa > Chordata > Aves > Pterocliformes > Pteroclidae > Syrrhaptes > Syrrhaptes paradoxus. The sequence goes on along the minus strand of VZTO01018777.1, from coordinate 49,714 downwards.
GGTGATTTCTGTTAGTAGTCTGATCCACACTTTTGTTCTCTTTTCATCTTGACAGGCACTCAAGACTTTCATTTAAATCCCAGTAACTTAAACTTGCATTTCTTGTAACAAAAGTCATTGCCATATTAAAGGTGAGAATATATTAGTTTGAACAGAGAAATTGGTCCCGACTCAATGCAAATGCAAAGTACATTTGGAAAAGATAGAAAAAAGATTGAATGGAGTGATCAACAGGAGCTTAAGGTAGTCTTTGAGAAGATGTAAGTAGGTAAGGGATTAAAAGAGTTTTTAAAGGCTTTGCTGTAGGGCCAAGTAAAAGGGAGCTGGTCCAGCATAGTTCCTCTCGTGCTCACAGTTTGCAGTTGATTTTCTTTGAAATTTAGTTTCTGTAACTCCTCCATGCTAGCCTTGCTTAGTGCTGACATACTCTCTTCTTGCCTTCTAAATGAATAAAAAAAGCTATGTTCACTATTTCTGAAAATTTTCTCTCATCTAAGTTGAGCTTACTGATTAGTGTTTATTCTTTGTTTTTCAAACCTTTTTAACATAACGCTCAAGAAAAGCAAATTCTATTAGATGAAATGTGCATGAAAACCATTTTTTAAATGTTCCAAAAATCAATAACATTTTTTATGCCTCATTAACTATTGTCTGGTTTAGATTAGACAAGTTGTGAGAATTTAGCATGAGATACTAAGGTGTATCATAGAATCGTAGAATGGTTTGGTTTGGAAATGACGTTAAAGATCATCGAGTTCCAACCCCCCTGCCATGGGCAGGGACATCCTCCACTAGACCAGGTTGCTCAAAGCCTCATCCAGCCTGGCTTTGAATACCTCCAGGGATGGGGCATCCACAACTTCCATAAATAAATAAGAAATTACTTATCAAGCAAAGATCATTCAAGTACAGCTACCACTCCATTAGGTCTGGGGCTGCAGGATATAACTGAAATAAGCTGTAACAACACACAACACTCCTTTAACGTTTCAGGGACATTCTCCAACCCTACCCTTGTCTGTCACAGAAATTGTTGAAAAAATATGAATCTAGTAAAAAGTGACAATAAAAAGTATTTTAAGTATTTTCCATTATACTATCTAGCAAGGAGCTGTCCCATTTTTTATGAGTGATTTTATGTAGTAAATACGGGCCTTCTAGCTATAGCAGTCTTCCATACTATATCTAAATTCTGCTTCTAGGTGGTAAGGCAGGATGTTAAGAAGGATGATTAGGTGTTGTGATGCTCTAACACCAATGTCAAGGTCTGGGGATGGATTTCAGAGTGCCAACTTTGGTCTGTATAGATGACATTAAGGAAAGATAAGTGCCTGAAAAAAATTAGGTCTCAGAGCTGTCCAGTACCTTAAGCTCTAAGGAATGGGAGGTCAGTGTGGGAAATAAGACAGACAGGAATTGAGAGGAAGACAAGAATTCATTCTTTTCCTGTTGATGTTTCTGATAGTAAAAAGCCAGGAGCTTGGAATCTGGAAGTTCAAAATGATGACTTTCAAAATTGGTGGGCTTTTTTAATTGGACAATTAAAATAGCAAATGCTAAAACACAGATGGAGTCCTGTTACCTCTAAGCTATCGCGGTGGGCTGGCCTGAGGTGGCAGCTTGTTCACCCAGCTGCTCGTTCAGTGCCCCCTCGGGTCGGCTGGGGAGGGAAATAGGAAGAACAAGAGCAGAAGAGCTCGTGGGTCAAGATAAACACACAGAGATCACTTGCCAGTTATGGTCACAGGCAAAACAGTCTCAACTTGGGGAAAATTTGCTGCTAATTTTATATATGCATGTGTGTGTATATATGTACATATATATTATAGATGTAACTACTGATTTGTGTATTGGGAAACAAAATGAAAAAAAGGGCATCAAAACACTTAGGGAAAACACAATCCTCATACTTTCTCAGGCTGGGCTTCACTGCAGACCCCCTCCTGCCCCTGTGCTATCACCACAGGTGACACACGGCCCCTTCAGTGAGTGAGCAGATGGCACAAGGGTGGAGGGGCCCAGCCGTGCCCTGCGGTGGGTGGGTTGGAGCCAGCTGGAACCGGCTGTGTCCGGCATGGGGCAGCCCCGGCCTCTCCTCTCCTCACAGAGGCCACGCTGCAGACCACTGCTACCAAAACTTTGCTGCCTACACCCAATACAGTTATCTGCTTTAGAGCTGAAGCTAGATGCAGCTTGAAGTGGAATTCAGAGCCTTGTCCTGAACTCAAAGGCAGCAGTCCTCAGGCGTCGGCCAGCAGCAGTCATATTCAGCCTTTCAAAGTAAGAGTCTTTCTAAGTAAGCCTCCACCAGCTGAAACATAAGCCAGTATTGCCCAGTTTACATCAGAAAAAGTAGTTCATGCTTAGAAACAGTAGTTGTTTTCTTTATATCTTCAGAAAGCACCAGCACTGCTTTCTACTTTGGTGTTGGCAAGAGAACCCTTTAGATGTTCATCTCCGGACTAACTTCTCAAGAGTTTCTGTTCATTTAGATGGAGCCTATGGGGATATACACTGGTATCCTCACAAGGCCCTCGGTGTGTGGCCATGGTCTAAACACGCTTGGTAAGGTTGCACTGGGACATGCTTGCTGGTGCAACCAGTGTAATTTGTGCAAGATGGACAGGACTTCCATACGGAGGCTGGACTGCTGACAGCATTCCAGCTTGTGGGAATTCTGTACAGCTGCATCCAGAACCAGCCCATTGCACTGCTGTTGAAAGCATGTGCTCTTTTCCCTGCTCTTGTGTGGAGAAACTACGTGAGCGCAGCACTAACATGAAGTTGTGGCTTTTCCCTGACTTTCATTACTTTGCACTGGGGACAGGGAGCCAGAGGCAAACTATGGTGCTGCACTGGGGAGCTGGTGATAAGGATTATGGATAGGGCTGTTACTTTTACCAAGTCAAAGCCATTTGGCATGGGGGCATGCCCTCATAATAGCTTCTAGCACAGGCAAGTCGTGATTCATAATGTAAAAATAATTTCCATCAGTGGTAAGATTGGTGAGCATGCGTGGGCTTAAGAAAAATCTTAACATAGACATAGCTTCAGGAATACAAATGCAGCATGTGGAACACAAGCCAGAGAGATCAGAAATATTCCACTGGGGTTTTGAGCATTTTTCCCTGTTAACTTGCTAAAAGATGTAATGAGGTTTTAGCTGCAATTGTTCTTTCTTATGTTACGATTTTGTCATGCCCCACATTGAGATGTATGACTGTAATACAAGCATATAATGCCATGTAATGCGGTTCTTATTGTATTTGCAACTTTATTTTTCAATCGCTGTACAAGTATTTACATAAAACTAAATATGCCCTTAGTATCCAGACTTTTATTGAGAAACTATGCAATGAAATAAAGCTTTTCAAAGTCCTTTTTTATTTTAAATATTTATTTGTAATTTAAAAAAAATCCATATCTTTACTGTAGTGAGTATCTTGCAGTCATTTTTGTTCTCTGTTAAAGATAATATATAACAGTATTATGCAGGATTTAAAAATCTCCAACTGATCGTATTTTGCTTCCCCAGGTTCACAGCAGGCAGGTCTCATACTGCTGATTTTTTTTTGTTCACATGCTAGTGCACAATTTCCTTTTTTCTGAATTTAAAGTATAGAGCCTTTAATAGATTATAAGCATATCATTATAAGTTATTCTATGCTAGGACACTATTTAAACTATGGAAAGCTATTAACCACAATTTTCTGTCAACTGAATTTCCTGAACATTGCTGTTAATCAAAGTCATTTTAAAAGACTTGTGTCTAGATGATAGTAGCTATTTGGCTCTAGGTTATGTGAATATGATTTTGAAATGTTTTTGATTAACAGCAATGTTCAGGAAATTCATATCTGTGAAAACTGCATTTTAATAGGTCTGAAGGACCCACAAGAGTTAGATACTGAACAAGGGAATGAAAAATATTTAAATGTCATGGAATCTGGATACTGAGACTTCAGTACTGTACAATGTGATCTCTGCCTAACCCATGCCTGGAAGTGTTCAGTAGCAGTAAAGTCAAAACTATTATGGGTAAAAGTCTTCTCACCCCAGCATTTAGAAAACTTAAACATTAATTCAAAGTTTTTGCTTTTTTTTTCATTTGCATAGTTATTGTTATGATATGGGTGAATGACAGGTTTTGATTGCTAACAGTGACTAAACATTAGAAACTTGTCTCAACTAGTTCCAATACATACAGTAAATTATTAAGTTCTGTCTTTATCAAGTGGTTTCTAATGCCTGATTTCTTTTTATCTTGCTACTGCCAGAAGGTACACCTTGCTTCAGTAGGTGGACAAATAGTGCATCTCCAGAAATGTAAGCTTTCTTAACAAGACTTCATGTAGAAGTGCTTTTCCATGAGTAGTTTTCCTTTAACCTTCTATAACTTTATTATATTCAGTTCTTTAAAAACCTTTGAATGAAGGTGTGTGTGTAAATATTTTGTTATGCAATTTGCTTCAAATATAGTTTATTGCCCAAAGCACCAATCAAATTTATGTACGTCCACTATGTAGTGGTTCAAAGTAGTTTAGGAAAAGTCTGTTAACATATCTGTATGGTTTGTGGATTTTCTGTGTGTACCCTTGTTCTAGAAACGTAGGATTAATATGGTGGCCAGTGTCACTAAGCCATCTCCTTGCTGCTGCAGTCAGCCATATCAAATATTGTCCTCAGAAACAGGTAAAATTCCTGTTTATAAGTGGTTATGGCTTTTGCTCTCACTTCTACATATGTGCATTCCAAAACTTAATTACTCTGATGGTTCAAAAGGTTTTAATTTCTAATAGAAATATAGTAGTGGCTGTTTGTTCTTGTGCTTACTTTGTCAGTTAATCTTAACTTGGGGCTCCTCTGGAAAGTAGATAAGTATAACCTTTATCACACTAAACTAAACAAGTCCAGCTCTTCTACTGTTATGATCAAAGTGACATGCTAACCTGCAGCAGCTTGTAGCTTTGTAGTTTTTAATTCATATGCAAGGTGCATTGGCTTTTTTAAACAACTCGCCTCAACAGCTATAAGTTGAAAATGCACTTCCTCAGTTTAGAGAGAGGTGTGGTAACAATCCAAAGACATGACTGTGGAATGGCTGGGGTACCAAATCACTGAAACATGCAAGCCTTGAATCAGTATGTGAAGCAGTACAGGGTGTTCTAAGAGTTTGAGGTTAGCACAAATTAATTCCTGCTTGATTAAAATAAAAAATTGGCAGGGTAGCCATTAATATTTCTGAGGAATTAGTGAGACTTTTTACTTTGCTAATACCTAACTAATTTTAAACTTTGACTTAAATGGAAGTGATCTTTCACTCTGATAAGAAGAATGCCACCAGCAGCATATATGTCTAAAGTATTACAGCAGTTAATTCTTTACGTGCATATTTACCAAAGTGAAATCTGGGACTGTAAGCAGACACGTATGCTTTCTGAGCCAGGCCTGGCGAAGTTCAGTGTTTCTGAATGGGATTCACAACAGCCAGTTTACTAATACTTGATGTGCACTTACGCATAGCAATGCTATATGGAGAAGTTCCTCCTTGACTGAAAGAACATACATGGTAAAGATGCCACCAGATTTAGGAAGCATCTGAAATAACAACTGTGAGATGATAAAACTGGATTTAGATAAAATGTGTCCAAATATGTATTTTTTTAATTGACACTAGCTGCTCAGTATTGTTTGTAACATGTCTGAGACCAAAGTGTTCTCATTATTTAGGAAGTGCTGCTAATCGCTAGCATAAAGTGTCATGTATTAAGGATATGATACTTTGTGATTTTTCCAAGGAATCATGGCATTGTCACTGGACAGAAGTTACAACAGATGAAATTAGGACTACTCATATAAACTGGCCAGTGATTAAAGCACTTTCTTGATCCCATTTCCCATTGTTGCAGGACCCCTCAGACTGAAGAGAAGGACTGTCATCCTTCAAGTTAAATGTTCCAGCCATTAGTCTATGCCTAGAAAGTAACAAATATCAATGTGATTGCTGCAGTTTTAAGGGGGGGAAAAAGACAGCGCTGTACTCGGCTTTACTCAGTCACTACCCCCACGCAACATTGTAGGCAGGAAGTTATGGGACACGTCTTTCTCCAAGGCTAAATCAGTTACCGAGTTCCAAAGTGGGACAAGAGTTTAGATGGTTCCCAACATCTGCTGCTTCTTAATAGCTATCTCGCAGCAGTTCCCTGCTTAGACTGTTTGCTGTTCTAAATCTCTCTAAAGCATCTTATTCTGCCCCTCGCACACTATGACAAAGTGGGGAAGATGCTGATGGATTTAAGCCCTCAGTTCATAAGTGTTCACCACCTCCATTATTCAGACTAGTTCATCATACCTAATTGATCCTCATGCCTTGAGCATTTTGAGGTGAAGACTCTGCTGAACTGCAAAGTATTCAAAATTTGGGTGTTGGTACACTTGAGATGCTTGCTTCTAGTGCCTAATTTATTTTTGCCTTTTTTAAAGTCCGACACCTATACTTGATCTCTGATTATATGACAGTATGTTTTTTTCTACTTTAACAAAATGTATTGATTTTCAAAACACCAAATATTTTTCCCACTGCCCCTAGACTGAACGCAAACAAAAAGGGCTATGGTGTAGCTAGTATTGTGTATATTGATACAGGCAGCATACAAATATGTGTTCAGAATCAATAAATATAAACTTTTGAAGAGAATTAGATATTTAAGAGCATACACAACAGGGATATTGTAATTATATATGATGGGTTTATTATATGTAATTATAAAGATGTGTTCATACCTAATCTTTGGCCTCCTGTGATTCAGGAAAACTGAAATGTGTGCTGCTGCATCTTCAGGGTCAAATTATTTTCCATGGCATTAAATAGAAATTACAATTTGCAAAATTTAACTGTTACCAATTTTTAATTAAGAATTGTTTATCTGATTTTTTTTTATTTTCCTCAACTTGCCAAAACAAAATTTGCTGAGATTGTCCAAGAAAGTGTGTGAAATCATCATCCATCACCGAGAGCCCCTGGTCAGGGAATGACAGTGCAGTAAATATTTTCAGCAGCTGCCTTTTAATGTACAAGCTGTTTTCCGTAGGAATTTTCAGCACTCACATAAAACACACTGTCATGAGTGACTGCCTGTGCTCCAAAGTCATTACTATTGGGATGATGGAACATCTTTCAGCGAATAACCAAAAACTTTAAATGTCATGTCAAGTTTGTTGAAGCCTTTTTCAAGCCTTGCTCAAGGTTACATGAATATTGAGTGTGCCTGTTTTTAAGAAGCTTGAGATCTAATCTATGAGAGGGACCACTTGTATGCTAGTTTTGAGAACAGTCCCTTGATTTGGCAAGGGAAGGGAGCAAAAAAGAAATTTGTCTGTTAATACATGTCAGTCCAGCAAAGCTCCTAGATTTTAACTGAGTGGAACTTCTTACGACAGTCAGTGCCAGTGATGTTCAGCAAAAAGTAGCAAGTTATGCGAATTCTTCAAATTACTTAGCTGCCTAAAAGATCGCAGGAAGAAGGAAAGAAAAATTATTGCAATGGATAATTAAATTGAAATAGATCTCTAAATATGTTTTAAAATTTGAAAAATAAAAAAAATATGTAGGGAATGTAATTAACCAGATAAAACTTTGGAAGACACTGAGAAGTGCTGAGTTTTGTCTTTGACTCCAGTAAGGAAGGAGGATCCTGTCAGGCTCTATCTGTGATTTTGTAGGAAATATGGATGCTCATCTAATGAAGTCATGTAAAGTCTGTATCACTTGCAGGGGACCAAGCCCACTACTTTTGAAGGGATAATATTTTTTCTCTTGCCTCCTTGTCAGTCATTTCTCCTTCTAGTACATCATCTGCATGTAAAATTTTATCTGACCAAGAGGTCTTTTTATATTACAAAATATTGAAACTGAGTATTTTAATAGTGAAATGAGGTGTATTTGTTTTATTTTCTGCAGAGAACCAGAAAGGACAACTAGAGAAGTCATGTTCACACCACAGTACCAGTTTAAACTTGACAAGAAGCCCAGTCACCAAAGAAGTTACTTATGATGTGGAAACAAGTTCTGCTACAGCGTGGAACAAGGCTGTTGGGAGAAAGGAAGCCTGTCATGGAGAAGGCAACAAAGAAAAGAAAATAGATCGTATTGGGTCCCCTTCTAAGGGAGAAGCCATTCCAGAAGTAGACGCTCTCCTGGCAAGACTGCGAGCACTATAGAATAAGCTTAAAAACAAGCTATAATAGCCTACATCTTTGAAGATACACTAATTTTCTGTTATTGACATTACATACTTCTGAGTTCCCAATTTCTCTATGGATGAATGCTCTACTGATAAACTGTTTGCAAGACTGTACAAAATGATCCTGTAGTTTTGCGTAACTGCAAGATGATTTTTATTATATGTTTTTACCTACTGAGCATAAAAAAAATGCCAGCAGAGACAGATACTAAATTATTCCGAGGCACAGTCCCTTTAGTGGACAAACTGCTGAGCACATATTTTGAGAGCTTCTCAAAATAGGAATATCTTTTAAATATTGTTAAAACATCATGCCTGGGAATAAGGGTCGGTAGATAATATCAAAGGTATTCTTATACTTTATACTGCAGTTACTATACTTAAGAGGTTTTAGCATCTAAAAAGTTATTGTTATAGCATCCTTTGCAATTATAGGAAATACGTATCATATAAATCAGCCATGTTCCAGTTTGAGTTCATCAAAGAGTACCAAAGCTTACTGAATTTTATATGTATTTACCAAATGGAAATCCATGGACAGTAAACAAAATATCTATGCAAACAATATACTTTATGTGTGATTAATATATCACTGCTGTTAAGCTTAGTTATGATTATTATATCAAAGTAATATATACAATTTCTTTGATTGCAAGGTTTTGCAATTGTGTCCATAGTGGGGGAAAATGTTTTCACAGTTATTTACCAGTGTAATTTTTTATCTTTTCACGTCTGAGTTAATATGTTTCTATATAAGAAATATGTAATGGAAAAAGGTTTTTACAATTGGTTTTTCACAAACTCATTTTCCAGTAGTCCATAAAGTCTTATTTGCTGGCACAATAGGAATCTTGCACATAATTGCATCTCTTTTATCACACTGTCGTTGTACATTGTTACATGTTCGCTACCATATTTATTAATTGCACATCATAAAGAATTGCTACCTATGTTACCAAGTAGGAAGCTACCATTAGTATCTTTGCCCCATTACTTAAACCTTCCTCATTATAAGTGTATTAAGTGTCTAATCTCTTTCTTCTAAATTACTCTATTTTTCTTTACAAAATGCTGAAAAATATGTCTTTCAATAAGAGTCAGTTACATGAAACCAGTGTTTCAATGCTCCAGTGCTTTTTATATCCTTAAGTTGCCTTCATACTTCCTGCACTAAACATTAATAAAGTTAATTAGAACTCAGAAACTGGACCTGTTTATACATTCTGCATGGAGGGGTTTTCAGCAATCATGGGAATCAGTCTCGTGTTTCTGGGGCTGTTGTAACTGTCATTCTACACTCTGATTACATGTCCCACCTTAGCTGAAAAAAAATAAAAGGTATAAACAGAAGTCAGGGGAAGATACAGAGAAAGCCTATCAGTCATTTTTTTCAGCCCTCCTTGCAAACAACGGGCAAAGCTGTCATACAAGGCTGCCTTTGGGAACTTGTGTAGTGTGACTGTAGAATTGGGGCTTAATGCATCTTTAGTGGATGAGTAGAAATACAACTATTTCTGAAGCTCCACTAAGGTCTTCTGCACCCCAACTGTTAAGACTTATCAACCCTTTTACAGGGTGCAGTACAAATTACTATCTACAAAGTACAATACGTTTGACTAAATAAAATGGTGTCTCAAACATAAGGAAAATGTATGTTAAAAAAATACTTAACCATTCAGTGGATAGTTTCAATTGCTGAGGATGTGCTAAAATGAAGGGGCTAGGAGTAGAGAACTGTCTCTGAAATACTAGCAGGATGACCTACCAAGTGAAGATGGAAGTACAAATTCATTTTCCTGAACACAGTAAATTTGTTCTTTTGAATTAGTGGGTAATAGTCCACAACAGAAAACTGACAGTTCAGGACACTACTGTGCAGTTTATAAAGCAAATAAGAGTTACAAAACCTTCTACCTACCTAAAGTTAGAAAACTTTGTATATAAAAGTTACAAAACTATATATCTACTGAAATTTTCAATTAACTTTTCAATGCTACTTAGCAGCCTAGCATCTTCTGATTTTAAAATAAATATTTAAATTTAAAGTTATAAGCTCTTAAACTACCTTTTCTTACAGTTTGAGAAGCTTTTAGAAATTTATTCCTGGGCTTTCAGTCTTTCTAAGATGTTGTGTTTCTGAATTAATCTTTTCAAGCAGCCATCAAGTTAATTCACTGTTTCTTTTGTATAACTAGGAGAATAAAAAAAAAGCTATACAACTTCTTAGAATCTATATAAATACAGTATGTAATTTTTTCCCCTTCAGTATTTTTTGTACCATAATAATATGATTTGTTCAGAGTTGAAATACACAGTCCAGTTGAAGTACACCCTAAGTTTTCTTTCTACATTTCATCTTTCTTTAACTTCCATTAGAAGCAAAAAAAATGCACAGGACATTTTTGATAGGAAAAAATACTTGCATTGGCTAATGAGTTCAGGTAAAAGTAACTTTGAAAGTATTATATTTCTATTCTGTTTCTCTGCTTTTATGTCTTTATTAAAGTATAAAACTCAGCATCTAAATTTTATGGAGTAAATTGCATTAATTAAATTTAAAAATTAATTCATTATGCAATTTAAAATTTAATTCAATATAAAAATGCTTAGGGTGGACCTTTAATGGTAGTTATTTCTAGTAAGCCATTTTTTCATAAGTCTCAAGTCTATTCCTTGAAGTAAAGGATGGAGTTATATACCACTTGTGCTAGATATTGGAGAAGGTTTCACATACTGTGCAAAACCCTCTCGTTCTGTAATTCACACCTGAAAATTAAATCCTTATAAAAAGAGCTTCCTGATTTCTTCAAACTTGACTGTTCACAGAAAAGCATTTGAAGTAATCTTGCTCCTTCTCTACCTGAGCAGCAGACAGAAGGCACAAGCACCCGTGGCTTTTCTTCCCAGTAAAACTGCAGAGGTCTAACATGTCTTTTTGATTCTTCCCAGTCATTTTGGGTGACTTTTCATTTCACTCAGTAAAATAAACTTGACGACCACATCAATTTTTATTTTATATATACACCTTATTACTTACGTCAGGGTCTGAATTCATACATAATATTCTAATGTTGTGACCTTACCAAGATATGAATGTTTGCAATCAGTCTCTCCAAGCTGCATGCAGCCAAGCTTGACACCTGGCTTATGTACGTAGCTGATACACTAGTCCATGTGAACCCAGAAGGAAAAATGGTGTTAGCAACTTTATTACAAGATACTACAACAGCATCAGGAAGTGGTGGCTGCCGTGAGATGTGACACTGCTCTGAATTGGGCACTTTGTTAAGTGAGCATGGACCAGCAACCTGAAAAAAATGTAGTTACTTTTGGTTCCCCATTAATTTATGGCAATGCTACTGCTCAGGAGAATACACGTTGAAAAAAAAAATAAAAATCTGAGATGCAGTTGTGATAAACAGCTTTCCTCCAGCACACTGTTTTCCTTGTTTTACCTCATGTGACCAATCCTCAGCCCGTCCCAGCCAAAGTCACACTTTCTGGAACTGAACGAGTTAATGCTGAGCAGCTCAAGGCACTGCAGCCCTTCAGGCTTTTATAGTAAAAGCTGAAAAAGAGGACCTATACTGCTGACATTTTTTCCACAGCCATTTCTAATGAACAGGACCAAATTATAATTTTTACACTAATCTTTCCAAGCCTTACGATAAAACAAATGGGCAACAAGCAGGAGTCAATAAACCCTAAGCTATGGCACCTAAAATATTATAATAAGCAACCAGGGTCAAGTGAAAGAGCTCAGAAAAAAGCAATTAAATGACAACATTGTTTTCTCCAGAACAAAATAAAGCATTACTATACAATTTTCTAGTTTTTTAATGTGATGTTTGGGGTTTTACACAACTGAACTGCAGCAGAAAAATAACTTGACTTAAAAGTTTGAGGAACTGTTTGTCTAGTTTATGAAACAAGAAGAACTGGACAAAGTGCAGATTTTATCAGTTTCCAGACTAATTTTATGCCAAAATTCCTATGTGTAAGAAATTTTAAAATTACTGTCTATTAAATTAACTATGCCATTGATAAATCAAATTGTTTTAAATTATTTTGCCCCAGGAAGCACTTCATTTCCAAATGCACTTTCTACATTGCACTATTGTGTGTTTTACCTGAAATATAGTATTCAGATCGGGGCTATACATCTCACTGTAAAATCATACTGATAAAGCATTCTGTTCTCTCTGACACCAGTGAAGAATAAACAAGAGGTGGTCCAGATACAAATTTTCTCTCCCTCCCAGTTATGGAGGTATCCATTAAGTTTTCATAGTTTAGCTGAGTACATTTCAAACCCCTCTGTTCTTTTATTTCAGTAATGCAGCTTTTTCTTTTTATGATCCATGCAATGCCATACACTGAAGAATTATTAAGGGAAATGTTTTCCGACAACGTACCAAAATACAATGAGATGACTTGCATGCAACATCAGTCCTATATCCCGTAGAAGGTCTGACACTTCAGTGTAATCTGGACAGAGGCAGATTAAGGTATTTCACTCCACCAAAAGAAAATAGTTCCTTTCATCTAAACGAGCTTATTCCACTGCCGATACCAGAATTGTATATTGTTTGAGAGGGTAATATACCCCTGGTTTTAAATGTGTGTCATATTAGCCAGAAAAGATAAACTATGGAAGAGCAGAAGTGCAGAGACTGGGAAACAGAGTTGATTAATGTGCTGCCTGATTTCACGTCTGGGATCTGAAATTGCATCTAATGCAGAATGAAGCAACTGGGGGGAAAAAACCCAGTCTCATCTGACATCTTTAAAGGTCGTGAAGGAAATGATGGTGGGTGATCCAGACTTGGTACGGCCACAGGTGTCTTGTCTATTCAAAGACATATATCATGATATCCTCAGAATAGCAATGCTGTTGGGCTGCTAGTTCTCAAAGCCCTCGAATGAATAAAAGGAAGGAAAAGTCTGACAGAGATAAATATGGGCTCCCATAAAACCTAAGAATATTTTTGTCTTAAATCCAAGCGTCAGTGCTGCTTCCATTCACTGTGATACCTCAAGGAAGAGCATGAGGAGACAGAGGAAGGAGTCCATGTAATGGTCACACTTCTCTGCTGCCCTGCGGGACAACACTGTGCTTGTTGCGGTTGACCCAGAGAAGGCAGCACAGACAGGAGTCTGCCCTCCTCATGCTTCAGACTGTGGAGAAAGCCTGGCCAGCAAATGTGGGCTCAAAGCACAAGATCACAATTAAAAAAAAACAAAAACAAAAAAAAAAACCCCACACAAAAAAAAAAAACCACAGTCCTACAGTATAATAAAAAAAGACTGTCTTTTGAAATGTTGAGGTGTTAAAATGTCAGCAGAATGTGCACATACACCTGATGTCTCCTAAAGACAACTGTTACATCGACTCTACAAATGTGATGACTCCATGCAAGCTACACATTCAGAAGGAGTTTTAATTCTCAGTTATTTAAGGCTTCTTTGTTCAACCTCTAATTGAAATTTTCAGTCTGAAGCAAGCCATATAAACTTTGCAGTCTATAACTGTTAGTAAAAAAAAATGGCTTTTGTAAAAGCTCTGCTTAATTTGTGCAGTTTAATGTGAAGGTTGTTGGGCGCAGTTGAAAACATCCAGTGCAACAAGATTCTTTCCATTAAGCAAGACAGAAACTGCAATTATGCAGTCTGATGATTGGATTTTTTTTACTAATGAAGAGTACTTTCTGATAATGGATGGGAAAGCAAAGCAGTCCAGTCCAAGTCACCTTGATAGTATAAGGCAAGACCCATCAATTCTGCACCTAAGTTCCTCAGTAATGAATCTTGGAGCACAACCTGTCAACATTGCTCCTGAAAGACAACCACCAAGTAGAGGAACCACAAAAAGCTGGTTGAAATGAAAAATGGGATAAGAGCTTTCCACCCCTTGAAAAGTGGAACTGATTATGATGAATTTATCTCCAAGGTGCCTGGGCACTGCATTAAAAATGCTTAGACAAAAAAAAAAAATATGATCCCACTGCGTAGTTGGTGGCACCTCGCCATTTCGTGCTGCAGCGTCACGGTAAGATAACTAGAGCCCTGTCTTCGTATCTATCCTTGAATCCACTGACATTGTGGAGAATCAGAAGGAAGAGCAACTGAAATAGAAAGAGGTGGGGTTTTTTCTCTTGAGGGGTAACAGGTTGCAACCTGCAAACCCATGCTACAGATTAACTGCTGAAGCCTCAGGACAACAAGGGAGAGGAGCCAGCTTTCTCCGTGTCCCCTTTGCAGGGAACATGGAGCACTCTGTTCCACGAGGAACAGAATGAACTCTCGTTAACTTCAGCTCCAGAATACAATTTTCTATTCCTTGCTTACCAAAACCCCAAAGAGAGATGAAAAGTTTTTATTTTTCTCAGAGGACTGCACTACAGTATATAATTCCACAAACTAATAAACAGTTTTAATCCAATAGCACCTACATAGAGCATCAAAATCAGCAGGCAAGAACAAATTAAGCCCTTCCTGAGAAAGGCTGTGCAGGATCGTTGCTTCCCTTTCCCTCTCCAATACCTGTAATATTAATACACAATTCTCTATTAAAATAAAATTGGAACTGCTTTTAATTATATAAACCCAAGAAGATTCAGTGTTCGTCTTGCACCTTTCACTAGGATACTTTGATTAGCACAGTTTCAGCGCCTTGTCTCAAAGAATTAACCTGTCCCAGTTTTCAGCTCCAAACAGAAGTCCAATATATGAACACAGATGGCTGGCCAAAATAATGACCTAATCCTATGTGGTCCCCTGCATGTCCTTGCAAGTACTCATCATCCTCAGACTGCACAAAATCATTCTGAGCAGAGGGTTACTATAGCCTTTCAGGATCATGCCCTAAAGAATAAAATATACAGAGGTGACTTGAGTAAAATCCTCTCCAATGTGCTGACAAAGTTAAAAAAAAAATATTCCTCTTAGGACATTTTCCTGGCAGAACAACCTGACCCCTGTGTGACTGGCCTTGAAAAAGGAATGGGTAATGCTCTAACTAACCAATTCATCCAATTGAACTTTTGGGGATTTTTTTGCCTAATGACTGGCATGTTGCACAAGTCACCAGTACAAAATAAAAATTGTCTGTATATACAGCAGATATATCTCCTATCACTGTAAAGTTTTAGATAATATGATACCTTTTTAACTTCAAGCACATTGCATGCAAACTGCACTGTTAATTGTTTTGGTTTTCTTTCTAGATGTTGTCCATTTTGCAACCATGGTTTTGTTTTGTACAAATCTCCCCCATGCTGCACATTACCCCAGAAATCAGCTTTGTCCCTGCTCGCTGATGAAATTTTACTATTACACAATAATTGCAGTGCCCTGAACTCTTACCTCCCTGCAGATTTAATGTTCTTCCAAAGGCAGTGGTTCTTCTTAAAGTGGTATTATTTTATCTGTTCAGCGTAGCTCACTGAACTTGACTTTTGCCCCCTTGTTCTTAGTCTTTAAAAGGAGACTATAGCAATATCTGATCCAGCACCCACTGAGAAGAAATCAAAGGCTCCTGTTGACTTCAGTGGCTGCTGGAGGCAGCTCCTAAATGGGATGACTCAAAGTGTGGCTCTAGCCTGGAGGCAGCTATACGGTTGGTATTGTGGCGCTTTATTGTCCCGCTGCTTCCAGCTCCAATCTGTGCCGTTTGTAAGCATAATTATTATTATTTCTTGATTGCTAACCCAATAAATATGATGCTGAATAGGCAAGTTGAATTCCTGCCTGAAATTTTAACTAGCAAAAATGATCCGGCAACAAGATTTCACGTTATTGTTATGTGTTGCCAACACACTGGCTTTTCAAGGAAAGAAACGAAAGCATTTCAAGCAAGAGTCAGGATAAGTCTTGCGTACAGTTCTCATTTTCCTTAAATGAGACACAGCCACTAAGTCCACTCAACAAAAGACATATGGTCTACAAGGCAGCATTCCACTTAGTGGCTGAACCAACTGAGGGACAAAGCAATGGGCAAGCATTTCGAAGACCATGTCCCAGAACACGTGGCTTCTATGCTGCCTGTTGTGGCACCCCACAAACTGTGCATGGGCATGTTGGCAGGGGTCAAACTTGTGTCAGGGACAGTTTAACAATTATATAGTATGGGCAATCATGGGCCAATGCTTCAGCCCATGCCATGACCCCTCCTATAATGGTCAGATACTTTGTGAACTTGAAATCCACACTCTGACACTGTTCTAGCATTCTTATAAAAATGAAGTACGTTAGCACATATCTTCGGTCCATGCAACGCTAACTCAGACGTATGTTATTGATGAGCAGTAAAAAATATGAGTGAAATTTCCTCTTTATCACTGAGATTAGTCATCTTGGACAGAACTAACTCCCACCTTTAATATGTGTCAAGTCGTTAATGCACAGCTCAGCACATAACCTTACCAAGAAACCTGTTAAGTTTGTTTGTAAGCAATAGTCACCAGTAGTAGTCTGTGCGTATGGTCACCACTAACAAGTGGAAGAAAGTTAATCACAGTAGAGATAAATTAACATTAAATGCCTGACTTGTCTAGTTCACATTTGTTTGATAGTGGCATATGCTCACGCTTTACACATGAAAGCTTAATTGCAACATTTCAGGTGGCAAACCAGTTAATTGTATAAAAATGAGGCCCAGAAGTCTGTGATATGACATTTCTCTGTGCTTCCCTGGGAGCTGTTATACATGGAAGAAGATGCCTATTGTTTGCCACATCAGTCTGAGGGCTGAAGGAGGGCACTGCCACTGAAACCCAGGGTCCCTGGACACAATCCAGCTATAATGGAGAGCAAAATACTTTTTATACAAATTGCTCTTGCTCATAACGAAAGTGAAAGGAAGTTTTTTTTGCCTGGAACAATACACAACCCCTTTGCAGACTTCATCTCACCTAACTTCAGATGTTACTGATGTAAAAATCCCCAACAGAGATTATCATTCGTCCCAGCTTTTCTTTATCATTCATCCTGGCTTTCTTTCTATACAGAACAGGCCAATTTGATTTTTTTTTTACTTCATACATCAGGAAGAGAGAAACCAGTCTGAAGCCTATTCCATCCTTTGACTAGAAAGAGAGCCAGAGGGAACCACCTCAGATGTGGGCAGATGAATCTGAACATTTGCAAATGATTAGAGAAACCAGTGTGCTACCTAAATCTAGAATAAAGGGAAGATGGAGCCCCTGTGTCACAAACGACACGTGCTTTGCTCTTTCTCTCCAGACTTGAAAAGGCAGCTGTCTCTCATGCTCTCAAAAGGAGAAGGTGGACTGGGTCCTCTTGACAGAAAATTCTCTCCTCAAATGGCATTAGCAGAACTTTTTTCCTTCCAGAACCTGAAAAAAACCCAAAAAACAACAACAACAACAACAAACTGGACAATTCTCTTCCCAGGGTCCTTCTGTCTGCCTTGCAGTTGACAATATGCTGGATACAAAAGCCAAAGGCTGAAGCCCTAACCACGATCCAATAGAGAGCACATTTTCACATGGCCCTTAGCGCTATGGTGTTGTCTGTTATCTCATGGATATCACATGTCAAGGAGGTGTCTGCTTTTGCTCTTCCTCCTGTACGTGTCTGTGCCTTGATTCAGCCTTTGTCTGGTACAGCAGCTATTCGCAGCCTGCATCATATTTGTTATAAGCAACTTCTGCAAGTGTCTCAGCTTTGCATCTGCATGCAGTCACCTGTAAAACCTGTTTGCCATCTCATATTCTACAGCTACGAAGATTCTCTCTTAAAAATAATATATATAAAATGTACGATGCAAGGTTGTATTTTCATCTCAGGTTTTTGATGACAAGAACAAGTCCTTGAACTTCATCTTGCAGGTAATATGAATATAACTTCTTTATTTTAAAAAAAAAAAAGATACAGCCATAGTGTTACATATCAAAGGATTTGCTATATCTGCTTTTAGAAACTTTATCTCAGAAAACCCCGTGAACATAACAGGATAAATTACTTAAACTTGCAAAAACAAGGGCATTTCAGAATGCTGACCTCCCAGTTTCACGTTTATCTCACCTAATTATATCAACATGCAGAACTGCATAATGCCCTGCCACAGTATTCCAAGATGCTTTGTAGATCATAGGTGCAGCAACACGCCGAAAGCCTCTGGTTTTGTGGCAAATTTGCACCATCTCAGAGAGAGGAAAGGAGGATTGTTTAGTGTCATGTTTTAAAAGGCTGAAGAATGTCAATTTTGTGCAAGGGGCTTCTGAAAGGCACAGTTGCTATGAAATAACAAAACACCTAGTGCAGTTATGATTTTTTTTAAATAATGGGAAAAGTAAAATGCAAAATCCTCCAAGATTGCTGCACACATGATATGAGGACAAAAAGCAATGAGACAAAGCAAAGATCTTTGTATTACTGAAAGCAGAAAACCTTTATTGCAGCTCACCAAAAAAAGTGAGATTTTCCAGAGACAACTAGAACACTGTTAAGGGAACACAGCAACAACAACAAGACTTCCTTGATCCCTGGAGGGGAATGCAGGGACCTACCTGCATGTAGCAGGCTACATGCTCCACTGCAGGAAGAGTTGTGTACTATGGAAATGATTCAGTTCTGTAACCAGGTCTAGTGTCCAGCTGATCTCTCTTTCTGCTGTTTGTCCAGTCATGTAAACATCTCTTGTACACAGCATCCTTTGGCATGGAACTCAGACCTTTTACAACCCCACTGCATCTCCTTTTGCTTATTTTGAACTTGACTCCTACCGGCACCATGTGCTGGCTCTAATTCTCATCTTGCAGGTGTAGTGGCAGCCTCACTGGCAGTTTAGGAGGAGCTGCACGCTCCAAGGCTCAGCTTCATCACCAGTTCCAGAAAAAAGCATAAGAGCAGTGGTGGTGGTTGCTGCCTCTTTCCTGAGGGCAACAGAGAAACATACCTGCCAACCAGACATGGCATCCAGTGGAAGTGAGCGCCAACTGCTACCCTCTGCTGCTCATACATATGGTATTAATAATACTGACAGGAATGACTGTCAGTCATTTGGCAGACCAAAAGTGACTACAAGGAACCAGAGCGCAGGTGGAGAAACTTGCCTGTGCCAATTGCCCCTAACAAGAATCATGTTTTGGGTAAAAAGAGAGTAGGCTTTTGGAGGGGGCACTGGAGTCCACTGGCTTTGTCATCTGTGGGCTGTTGTTTAATGAGCAGTTGGGAAAGGATTAAGTTAATTTTATGAATGTTTTTGCATTTAATAGAGGATAGTGAAAGGAAGGAAACCCTACCTGCAGTACTGCATCCAGCTCTGGAGTCCTCAGCACAGGAAAGACATGGACCTGTTGGACAGAGTCCAGACGAGGGCCGTGAAGATGATCAGAGGGCTGGAACACCTCCTCTGTGAGGACAGGCTGAGAGAGTTGGGGTTGTTCAGCCTGGAGAAGAGAAGGCTCCAAGGAGACCTTATAGCAGCCTTCTAGTACTTAAAAGGGGTTTATAAGAAAGATGGGGGCAGATTTTTAGAAGGCATGATACAATAGGCCAAGGGGTAATGGTTTTAAACTAAAAGAGAGCAGATTCAGACTAGACATAAGGAAGAAATTTTCTATGATGAGGGTGATGAAACACTGGAACAGGTTGCCCAGAGTTGTAGATGCCCCATCCCAGCAAACATTTGAGGTCAGGCTGGATGTGGCTCTGAGCAACCTGCTCATTGCAGGGACATTGGACTAGATGACCTTTAAAGTTTCCTTCCAACCCAAACTACTCTATGGCTGTATGATTCTATAAACCAACCACCCTAAAAATGAGGGGAGATCAGAATACCACAGTGTCCATAGAGCAGGATGCTAAATCAGTCCCCAGAACAATTCTGTTACTCTATCCTAATGCAAATAAACAAGAGAAAATGGAAAGCTAGATACACCATCAAATCTGTGACTGAATTAACATAACACTGTTAGTTGGATAATGCTTACAAGCAGAAGAAAGTAACAAACCAAAATATTAGAGTTCTGAAAGGGAGACTTCAGTGAATTCAGAGATTTGCATGGCAAAATCATCTGTGGATCTGATCCAAAGAAAACAGGAATTAAAGATGGCATTTCCTAAAAAAATACCCCACCAAAACAGACGATGGGGATAGGTACAAATTCTGTAGAGGAAAAGGTTGTCAAATACAAATATGAGTAAGTTGGATTTGAGAGCCAGAAAGATTTCACAAGGAGACAAATGTATGTCAGGCTTCCAAGGACAAAAAGAAAAACACTGAAGACACACACACAAAATTAGCAATGCAATATGAGATGTGACTAGCAAGGACCATGGAAGATAGCAAGAAATTGGTTTGTAAGAATACTGGCGTTAACACAAAGATTAAGAAAAGTGTTGGTCTGATATTCTACGGAGAAGGAAAGCTATCAAGAGGCAGCTTCAGGAAAGCTCTTTATCTTTTTTGCATGCTTTCACTAAAAAGAGAAACTGTGATCAAATGGCTGTCAGAGGTCATAGGTGTGGGCAAGGGACAAGACCTAATTTTTGAATAGGGAAACGTGGGCCAGGGAGCTTTAAAGGCACAAAGAAGTTAAAAACTTTCGAATCATCTGGATCTCAAGAGTTTTATCCCAGTTCATTCAGTGACCATCCTTGAGAACTCCTAGGGGTTCAGGAGGTGCAGAAGGGCCAGGAAAGAGTGATCATGGTGCTGAACATATAAGAAGGAGAAGCCATAGAGAACACGTTAGATTGTCATATACCCTGGCATCCACGTGGCATTTCACATCATGCTACATAACTTTCTTGCACAGACTACACGGAAAGAGTCACAAATGGTTACAAAGCTGGTTAGAAGAATGTTTTCTATTTTAGGAAGAAATAATCTGTTGTGTAAAAAATGAAACAACTGTAAGTAGCTGTGTAAAAAAAAAAAAAAAGTAGTAAGGATTTTGAAGAACCAAAAAAATCACAAGTGAAAAACAGCATATTGTCTCAAAAAAGGTAATCATCCTGCTGGGGCTTATAGACACTAGTACAGCATGACACACCCATAAAGTAACCAAGTCTTTTTATTCAGCCCTGGTAAAACATCCCTGGAAAGCTGCATCTGGTTTTCCAGCACCACATTTCAATAATAAATCCAGGCACAAATCCTGAGAAGAGCTAGAAGAATAATAACAGATTTAGCAAACATGGCCTAGAAGGAAAAACTGGAAGATCTGGGGTTTTTTACCTGAAGTTAAATGAGGAGGGATACAAAATAAAGTAGGGAAAAGGATCACAAAGAGAGGGGAAATACTCTGTTCTTGATGCCTTTGATGGTCAGTGTTGTAGTTTTGACCCTGGCTGGCAGCAAACCTACAACAACCACTCGCTCATGCTCCCTCCTGACAGGGATGGGGGAGAGAATCAAAGAGGTAAAGGGAAAAGAGACTGATGGTCTGACATAAGAACAATTTAATAATTAAACTGCAATAAAATGAAAGANAAGGTCAAATCCTAGGCTAGTAATTGGGGCTGTGCTCCCTCCCAACTTCTTCTGCACCTGCAGACACTGGCACAGCAGAGATGCTGAGAAGTCCTTGACTGTCCCAGTAGCAACTATAAACATCAGTATGTTATCAGCCTTCTTTTTCAATCCAAATCCAAAACATAGCCTCTCACTAGCTACTGGGAAGAAAGTTAACTCTGTCTCAACTGAAACCAGGACAGTGAGGATGAAAGTCACAAACTGAAGTGATAGTGATTCAGACAGACAATAAAGAAAACTTCCTAGCCATATGGAGAAGGGCACTGATTCCACCATACATCCTGCAGAGGATGTGTGGTCCCCACAGTGCACATCGTTTACCTGCTTAGTCAAGTATCTGTCAGGATTTCCATAATTAGAGTTGAACCTGCCTTATGGCAGGGTGATGGATTAAGTAAGCAATCTCTTCAGATCCCTTCTTGCCCTCTAATTTTTTGTCCATCTGAGAAAACAGGACTTTTATCCTCCTCTTTTGTGATACAGTATTCAGAGTAATCTTCTGACACCTAAGCTGATCTGCCAGTGCTAACACTGAGATGTGTGGCTCACATGCTATTCTTTCTCTGAAACTCAATCACGATATTTGACCTCCCTGCACTGAGCAGATGCAATGCTAATTCAGATCCCTGTCCATGGCACGTGGATACTGGGAGGAAAATGGAAATAGAGATGTCTGTTTCTGTCAGAAGGGGCAGCGCATGTTCCTGCACCCCAACTATGGCAAAGGCTTTTACTGAATTCAGTTCAAATACCTGAAGGTGAGGGTGAAGATTTCAATTTCTGTACCAAATTTTTGCCTGATAGAATTCCCTTCCTTTTCTTTCCAAAGCTCAGTATGAGCAGAAGACTGCAAGAAAAAGAGTTTGTGTGAAACAAAAGAGGCAAAGGATAAGACAGCAGCAGAGCTCTGAACACCATCTAATCCTGCTCAAACAAATCTGTTATTTTGGTTATTTAAAGAAAAAAGCCTGTGTACTTGACAAACCAGAGTGGTTCCAAAGAAACGATTACAACCTGTCGTATCAGGTCAGCCATGAAAAGAGCTTCCACACAGACAATGATTCTATAAATTATATTTACAGTTACTTCATTTCCCAGCCTGAAGCAGCGCAGACCAGGGCAAAATGAACAGTGACAAAAAATGTGCAGGTTCTACACAGTGGGATGGTAAAGAATAATATGGAGATGGGAATGAACTTGATCAAATCGCAGTGAAAGATTAATTGTGTGACATGTGAGTAATTGGTTAATGGGACTGGGTCAGCACCTGGTGTCTGATGGTTTGAAAAGAGGATGAGAATGCAGCTTCAGCTATTTGAAAAAGGTTGTGCAGGCCAAAATATTCCCAGCTCTGTAACTTGCAGAGTTTGAGAAATTAAATAAATCTAAATGTAAATTACAGAGTTGTCTGATAGGCAGAGATATATTTTGCTTTGAGACTGATATTCATATTGCAGTGTTTGAGGCACAGAGAGGCCAGAATGGGCATCCAGAGGGGGAAAATGTAGCCTGGGCAAATGAACCTGAATGAAATGTGATGCATTAACCCATAAGTAATTAAAAAGAAAGTGCAGGGGGTAGCCTTGTTAGCAACTACTCAGTGTATAACAGAGCGCCATTATGATAATACAGGACTGTAAAAAATGAGGCCTTGTCTGCTCTGCAAGGACATTAAAGAATGAGTGACACTTTTCTCATGAAAAGAAGGATTGCCCCATTGTCCTTCACCAACATTTTCTCTGCCTTGTCAACAGCCTGCCTGGCTATTGCCCTTCACTGCAGAGCTGGCTGCATTTCAGTTGCGCTATACTTGTATGCTTTGGAAAGGTAATGTATAAACTCACAGCAACTCAAAGAAAGTTATAATGTAAAGATTATTCTATTTGATATGTAACAGAAGACTTTCCAAGATTACTCAGGAAGATTTAATTTTTTTTTTCTACATTATGGTAGGTGCCCATCATATCTGTAGGAAATAAAAAAATTTCAGATGATCCAAAACAATTTTCTTTAAGCATTAAAGATCACACTCTTCATGATATTTGGTGTTTCCTGAGAACAGTCTGGGGATGAAAACTTCCGTCTCAACGTCTTGCAGAGATGAGATTTTAGACCTGGACTCCCACATTTGCCTACGGTAAAAGAAGTAATGCTCTAGTTGTAGTACTACAAGCAAGAGCCTACGGCTTTATTTGATCATACCAGTATTAAGGAAGCAGCAAGGCATGCAGGGATAAAGTCAGAAAAGGTCATTTCCAAAATGGTTTACAAGTAGCAAGGGACATAAAAGGCAACTAGGAAATGTTTTACAAATAAAACAGAAGTGTGAAAAAGACAAAGGAAAATATAGTCTGATTATTCAAACCAGAGGAGAGAAATAACTAATGGTTCAGAGATGTTTGAAAAATTTAATCTCTTTTTTGCATCAATCTTCATAAAAATGATTATGTGTGGTCTGCTACTTAGAGAAATGGTTTTAAAAGGACATAGAAACATAGGCTAGGAGAGGGGTAGAATGAAGAAATAATGCTTAAATTGTTTAGATGGATTCTTGTCAGCATTCCTCAAAGAAATGCCTCCTAATGTACTGAAGAAGTGAACCATAAGTTCTGGAGTCTTCATGATCTTCAAGAACTTGTGGATAAAAGGAAGGTTCAAGTGATCAAGGGGAAAGTAAATATACTCCCTATCTGATTAAACAAAGAGAGCCTGGGGAACCAAGATTAATTGGTTTAATTTTTATGTATGGTAACACACAAGACCAAACTATTATGTAGCAATTTACAGGCACTTAAAGTATCATTCCTGACCTTTGTTGCCTCCTTAGACATGCTCATGCGTCAGGCAGGTCTGATGTGACACCTGGCAGGCTGGATGGTGGGGAAAAGGACAGCAAATTAACGTGTCCCCCTTTAGGAGCGATGCGAAGCACAGACCAGCTCCAGGCCACTTACAACAGCCTCCTGGACAGTTTGACAGACACTGGCCTAAGGGTTGAGGCTGGGATGGGCAGACAACATAGAGATGTGAAGAATAAATTATGGCAGACCTATGTCATTTTTCTGATGGGATCTGGTGGACCAGAAGGGATAGTCCAGACCTTTTGAGAGACTCTGACTTTACTAAGTCTTCTGATATTAATCTTGATGACTTCTTTTTTTTTTTTTCATAACAAATCCCATATAGTTTTATCTAAATGAAATTGCCATGTGGTAGCTACATAGCTGTTCAAAAAGGTCTCACCCAGTGCGTATCTGTAAGTAATTCACTGATAAAATGGGGAGAACATTTTGTACCAGATCCTGAAGGATCAGTCATGGATCCTGTTCTATGCCAAGTTTCTTTTGAACTGGTTGGATTACAGAAGAGATTACATTTGCAAAAATGTACAGATGGTACCTGGCCATGAGGCCTTGCAAGCATTTGGGATAATAGGATTAAGGTCTTAAATTACTCTGTAAATTGGAGACATAGTATGAAGTAAGCATGATACTATTCAATAAACAACAAAGGGTAATACTTAAAAGGATTAATGTGACAATAAAAATGTGGAGAGCTTGATTAATCTAGCAGTGTACTGTCAAGCAATCCTAATTTGAGACAACAAATTACCATTGTGATTTGCCCTTTTTTTTTCATTTTGTGATGTATTCGCAATAGCCTTTACATAACAGTACATGAACCATGGTACCCCTTGTGACTCCACTCCACCTAGATCACCATGTCCGGCTTCATGCAACACACTTCAGTAGGGAGGCAGAAAGAACGCAGATTAGTCAGTGGAAAACTGGTAGTTGAAGACGACACTTTGGAAACATAAAATCTGTGAGGAATGGTTAAAGGACTCTCTGTCCAAGAGATAAGATTGAGGTGAAGTAACATATACATATATGTGTATATTTTTATATTTATATTCACACAGACACATACTTGTTATGTATGTAAATACTTTATGCTTTCTTATATAGACACACGTGCACGCACAAAGGGAGAAATTCCAGTCATTGTCCAAATTCACCAAAAGGAAAGACAGTGTGCAGTCCACTCAGTTCACAGCACAGAAAAAGTGGATTTGAGTGTCACCAAATCATTAGGTTATGATGGAAGTGATGGAGTTCCCACTGTGCCCCCACACCAGAGTAGGTCAGTGGACAGCCTGCCTTTAGAGACAAGAGAGAATATCTGTTCCTGTGGTTCCTTTATAGTGATTAAAACCTGAGAATATGCTGCAGGGCACTGACACAACCAAACACACATACAACAAACATCTTGGCAATGCACTATGAAAGGAGAGCTGTAAATCTAGAGATTTTAATGACATGTATGACTCTCTCAATCAGAAAAGCAACAGATCCCAAAAACGTAATGGTCTTCTGCTAAAAGAGGGGAAGTGGGAGGCCATCTACATCCCAGGCCAGTAGTGCAACAAGGGACATGCACCATTGTTAAGCTGAATTTTGCTTCACTTGTAATCTTTTTTTTTTTCAGCTTTTGTATCTTCTCCTCTGACATATGAGGCCTGGATAATTACACTTGTAATTTGTTTCATTAAAAAGACAGCCTAGTTTCATGGGATGAGCTGAGTGCCATGGGACAATCCACAGCGAAGCTGATAAATTGGGATGCACTGCCTCTGTGGAAATGACAGGTCAGTCTAAGGCAGTTTGCAGAGATATGAGTCCTGAAGAGGTTGGGGGGCTGGTGAATACACATTGCAGGGAGCCAGCACAGGATGATTGTGCTGCCAGTTGTCACCCTTTGAGACGAAAATTATCAGACAATGAGTGTGCAACAGCTACATGGTCACCCCCAGGCATGACACCCATCATCAAGGATTTTCAAAGGAAAGGTTAGACAAACATCAGAGCAAAGTAGTCTAGATATGGTGGACCCTTCCACAGAGTAGGAGAATGAACACATTTCCTGACTTACATTTATCTAATTTACCATGTGGCACTCCACAGGTGCGACAAAAACACCTCCAGGATTTCGTACTAGTGCAATCCTTCCAGTCGTCCCGCAGCTTCCTCTGTGGTCCTGCCTGGCCCCTTTATTACATGTGGTACCCTGAGAGGGTCCTTATTAAGTGGAGGAACTCACAGACAATTAACAATATACACATTTTTATACCAAACTGCCACCCACTCAGCCACACTAGGGAAGCAATATCCTGTTTCCCAGACAGTCTAAACTGGTTTTCAGGTTGTTTTTACCGAGGACAAAACCAATTGGTGTTGTGGTTAGATCTCCTCCTGGATATACAGTCTACATTTTACACCCTGCGAGATCTGTAACTCTGCCTGAGTAAATGGATAAGCTGGCACTGACTGTTTCTGGACTGCGGGTGCAAGCAAGATCCCAGTTCAATTTTCTTTCTTGCAGCTGATCTCTGCCTTTCCCCTTGTAATAACAAGACAGAGATGCTTTCCTTTTGCTTTTTCTTATTAGACAGGGGAAAGCACAGAACTTTGCATGTGTCACCAAGTCTTCCAACACATATGTAAGGAGTGAAGGGAGCCTATTTGCTAGAGTTTTCAGTGCTGCTTTGCACAGTTCCAGTGTATCTTCACAGATCATAGCAGCTCACATCTGCTGTGGAGATCGTTCAGCTTCACTGGTACATGGTAATGCCTCACTACCATCTTCTCTGTGCAACACAAAACATTAATTTCATTTTCCTCAAAGCCATCAGATTATTCATCTTCCAACCTGGCTTCAGAAAGCATTCAAAAGATATGTTTGTTGGTTTTTTTGGTTGTTTTTTTTTGCCTTCCCTCCAAAGTGTCCAGTTTTTAGGCATTTTGGACATTAACTTTGTTTTCAAAATCTGCAGTGGTTGATCTCCTCAGAAGCACGAATTCTTGTCAGCCAGTCTTCCCATTTTGTCTATTTACATCAGTTTGATATGCTGTGAACAGACATTGTAAAGCTTAAGTCTTCCAACGTTGTCTCCATTCCAGTGTTGCTACTGCACAGAACTGCACAGATCACATTCCCCTCTAGCAGCTATTGTGCAAAAATAGTTTTATTTCTAAATAGCACAGATGAATCTATCTTACAATATTTCCTTTCTGCCAGTAATTTTCATACTGCTTTTTCCTATCGACCACCGTGTCACTGCTGATGTCTGCGCAGCACAGCACAATATACCTCAGCGTGGAGCTGGTGTGTCTGCAGTGATAGTTTACATGCTGGAGGAGGACCCCACATTTAATTTCACAGAAGAAATTATCTCACTGAAATTCTCTAAAAGCTGCACCCAGCATAATGCAGAAACTATCACAGTCTAGGCTATTACCTTTCTGTATTTTCTCCGAGTCTTGCTGGATGTTCCTCTGCTGCCCCTGGTAGCACAGCCCCACCTTTCCTTCCCATTGGTCCCCACAGCACCCTTCAGCCCATCAGCTCTGTTGCCTGCTGTGGGGTGACTTCTTCACTATGAGGGTGGTGATTCTTCACTATGAGGGTGGTGAGACACTGGAACAGGTTGCCCAGAGAAGCTGTGGATGCCCCATCCCTGGAGGTGTTCAAGGCCAGGCTGGATGGGGCTTTGAGCAACCTGGTCTGGTGGAGCGTGACCCTGCTCATGGCAGGGGGGTTGGAACTAGATGATCTTTAAGGTCCTTTCCAACCCAAACCATTCTATGATTCTATGATATTATGTATCAGCCACAGATGGTAAAGGACAAAGACAAGAAAAGAGACAGAGTGCTGCCACCAGCTGCTCAGTCCAGTGCAACTACAGGAAAAAGTAGAGGAAAGGGATGCAAGAGAGAAGAGATGGGGATAAGAAACCGTGTCTGTCAGTCTCATGCAGACCAAGCTCCTACGGCCTCCTTGGTCAGGATTCAGTGTCATTAATTGTCTCTAAAGGCAGGGGAAGAGGGCACTGTGACAGGAGTAGACACCTTCTGAACAAAGGTCTCACTTCCAAGAAGATGGTGAGGCCCTCAGACTCTAAACTCAACTGAACAGAAAGAAAGGTAGTTTCCCTGAGAGGTTTAGTCACTAGCGGGTAGTTCTCAGCACCTCTTGTAGCTGGACTTCCGCACGATCAAGATTGCGAAGGGCACTAGAACTTCCAGTGGACAGGAAAAGGCAATCCACTGTTAACTCAGGGCAGTCCACTGGACAGAGGGAGGTTTTGAGGTCTGCTGCTTGTTTCATTGTATCTAGCCATGGTCTAGCCATAAGTGCAGCACAGAAAACCCTGAGTTTCATCTAGGTGCTCCAGGCAAAAGGCTAAAGAAGGGCTTCCCCATGCTTTGGGATTTTTGTTTGTTTGTTTTGTTGGTTCTGGATTTTGTTGATTTGGTTGGCTGGGGTTTTTTTTCCAGCTATCCACAGGACTCATGCATGCCTGGCTATACAGCTGCCCCCATTCAAAAGGAAGATTTTCATATTCTTACCCCAAATGCTGCCATGGTCTTGAAGTCAAAGCGTTCTCATAGTTTATGAGGCTGGTGTTCAAGCTGGTTTAGGCTTATAACCTTATAAAGGTTAGAATGAGGTTTACCTGTTTCATAGGTATGTCCTACTTGTTGACTTACCTTTGATGGCGTAAATGGAGCACTGTCTCCTCAGATGAAGTTAACTGTAATACCAACCACCCCTCACTTTTGGAGGCTTTTCAGGTGACTTATTTGAGATGCCTATCCATCTTCCTCTGCATTCAAGACAACAAATGAATGGCAACTGCATAGTCCTATTCCCAGAAAAGGTAATTCTGAGTATTTACATCACATAGGGTGGCACTTTATGACTCTGGTCTGTACAGGGCTACATAGTCCTGTCGCGACCCAGCTCATAGAACCACCCTGGGTGGGACGAGTGGGGTTCGCGGAGGTTCTATATATATATTCCCTTGGGGCAAATTAAGGTGAAACGACACCGAAGAATTGCATATTGGCTTACAATTTTAATGCATATAATTGTTTAGGGGGAAAAAGGGA